>PVJA010011417.1:0-54754 GCA_004027025.1 Myocastor coypus
AAAGCAAGTTCTGTGGTAAGCTTATCTGATTAGAAGATCACACTGTAAGATCAAGACTTTGCAATCTGAAAGAATATGAATCAAAGGAGGGCAAGGGCTGGAGGCAGCTCAAATTCTGAAGAGTTGGGTTTTTTTAGGGTGTTCGCCAGCTTTGACTTAATCCCTACCCCAGCCACCCTCCCACCTCACTGATGAGCAGACAGTGAGTGCAGGGAGGGCTGACGAAGGCAGAGCCTATCGCTTTTCTGCTACACTAAAACAAAAGAAAGCTCAGCACAATGGTACAGCAATCGGTAGACGCAGGTTCCTGTCTACCGCGTGTCTGTAAGTGATGAGATGGATTTCCACACTGAACTCATGGCAACATCTGGTCACTTTATGATCATCACGAGTACCCGTAACGTCTTTCTCTACGATACACTAGTAGTAGCAAAAGCTGTTCTCTGTGGCTTGACCACAAATTGTGGACTATGCTTCAGCACATTTCCAATCCCGCCCAGTAATTCTGGAAATTCCCAGGGAGTATCACAAACATGCTCCTAAGATCATCTCCGGGTTCCCAGAAGCAGATATGTGATATGATTCTGAAGTATCTATGGTGACAAGCCCACTACACTCTGTAGAGGTCCCTTACGTGGGTACTCCAGGTCACTAAGAATGGCCACACATAAGCCACCCATTCCTCGGGCAAGAGAGAACCCCAGGGTGAGCATGCCTTACGTTGGCCTCTCCTTTCCCCGAGTTACACCTCAACACATCTTGTTTTAGGATGTGCACATAGCACCCTGGCGCTTGGATTTCCTAGGTGAATAGCTTTGACTAATTACCTCTATTTTTGCAAGAATTTTATCTTGAGTGGATTAAGGCAGGATTTTGAAACTTTAAGCAGGCTAGGATTTCTTCAAATGGACATGTTTCCAAGGCATTGGGCCACTGAATGGGATTTTTCAGTACGATAGGGGACAGAGGCAGCTCACTAGGGTTGGAAAAGACAGGCAAAGCAGAAGGATTGCCCAAGAATGAAGTGGTGTGTTGTATAGCTCTGCTTGTCCACTTGCAAATGTCACACTGTTCTCAGAGGGGCCAATCTCATCTTTTTCTGCACCTCTAGACTTCCACTTTGTCCTCTGAGCTATGCCCTTTTCTTGTAAATTTGCAAAATAGGGACTTGCAAGATTATTCCATCACACACGGACTGTTTTTAGACATAAAGGAGAATGCATTATAGTGGACTAGACATCAGCCACCTAAAAGTAGCCAACCCAAGGGCACTATAGCCAGATCTTCCCTGCCTGACCTTATTGCTCAAAATTTTTTCCCTCTTCACCCTGAACTTCAGCAAAATGTTCCTTTACCACGGTTGAACAGAGCAGGACATGTTTTATCTCTTCTTTATTAAGCCTGCCTGGATAACTCTTTAAGTCTCTAATGCTATGGAAAGACTGAATCTGATAGAAGACTATGGGTTTGGTATTTCTTCCCTGTTGCTTGGCAATTCAAATTCTCTTACAAAAGCAGTAGCAGCAGGAAAAAAAGGAGAAAGGAGGAGGAGAAGGAACAAAAAAAAGATAACCTTGGTGACACTTGCTAGAAGAATCTATCCTCTGGGGTTATAATTAAAAGCCAATACTGGGGGAGATTGTGCTAGACCAGATATGACTGCTAACAAAGTAAGCACAAACTTAAGTGACTTTCTTTTATAACCTTGAAACCTCTCTTTTTCACATGCTACACCAATGGGAACCACCTTTACCTCTGTATAGAACAATGTGCCAACAGAAGGAACAGAAGAGAGAGAAGGATTGGGGCTAGTCTAGAACTCCTTGTCTCCTGATTTCTGGTAATGGATCCATCTTACTCATTATCATCTAGACAGAGGTTTCTTCCTCAGTTGTCTAATCTAGAGATTTGTCCATGGAAACCACACAAGAGAATTCTAGAGGGAAAGTAACAGAATCTGTAAGGATAGGAGGAGCAGTGTCTGTCACTGGGCTAGGCAGGCCATTTTTACTCCTCCTATGTGTTGTGATGTTTTGATCCCAGTTTTACTTCCCCAGCTTCTTAGAAAGATCCATGTGGTCCCAATCCCACAGAAAATCAATCTCTCCCCACCCTTCCTCTCTTTTCCCAAAGGTGAGGTCCACTCAGCAGGCTCAGCCCATGTTACTTCACACAGCAACCTTGAACAGATGAAGTAATTTTGAATTCCAAAGCTATTCTCGTTCAAATGTGCAATTTGCAGAGATGGTGAACGACAGAGAAAAGCCCAGAGCCATATAAGATGCTTGTTTAAGAACATATTTTGGCCACTAACAATGTGTTTACAGGAGTTCCATGAGCATGTACAGATAATTATAATTCTAGAACAAGTGTGGTAGATGAAATTAGAGTCCTTCATTTAAAATTTTAACATAGATTACAGGAAAAAGACATTTCTTTGAATTAGGAAATTCAAAAAGGCTTCAAGGAGGAAAGTCACTAAGTGAGGGGGCAGATTTGGGCAGGCAATGACAAGCATAACAATATCCCAAGTGGGGCTGAGTGCGCTGAGGCATGGGTTTGGAAGTAAGCAGGCATGCTTGAGGCAACTATGTCTTACAGAAGTAATACAGGTAAAAAAAAATATATATATATAGCAACGGAGAGCAGACTTTTGTCTAGCAGCCTACCCTCCTCTGTCCAGCAGAAATTTCCATAACAATAGAAATGTTCTAAATACGATCTGTGTAGCACAGGGCCAGTAAATACATCAGCTATTGAACCTCTGGTATACAGTTGGTGGTATACAGTTGGTGAACCTCTGATATATAGTTGATGTTAATAATAGAAGTAATAAACTTTTAATTTAATCTAAGTAGTTACATGTGGCCACTGGCTATCATACTGACCACTGCACTTTCAGACAGTGGATATGACATAAGCAGAAATGTATCCCAGGACAAATAATCTGAAACTGATTACAAAGTGGATTGCAAATTAGATACAATGAAGATAGATGAAATGTATTTATGCTACTGGGGTTATTATGGAATAAAAGTGGAAATATTTTCTTCTTATAAGGGAACATAAAGCACATGAAAGTGAAGGGAAGGTTTTTAAAATGAAGATGCAGAAGTTAACTCTGCCAAGAGGACACACCACTTTATCTTGCCATCCGTGGAAGACCCCAAGGAGTCTTGCTGGAATTCCTAAGAAGTGAGGAGTTCTGCTAGTGTAGAGGCCCTAAAGGTGGAAGCAAATCTGAGAGATGCCATTAAAGCGGAATCAACAGAAATTAACATCTAATTGAATATGAGAGACAAGTTTTGGGAATCAGCACATTTGCTGTCTTATTCATCTAAACCTATGCCATAGTATTATCTAAAATTCCTCCTCATTATGTAATCATTCCAACTATAATAGATGTGTAAGAGTGAAACTTATAGATCTGAACAGAATTAATATGCACAATGCTACAGAATGCCAGAAAGTATCAGGATTTGTATGCATGTCAATTGAAGTCAAAATTTTCCCTACACTTTGCTGCCTACCTCTCTCATTCCAATGATAATGAAGTTGTGGAAACTGAGGTAGAGAATTATTTTAATGATGTTAACTTTAACAACAAAATTATCCCAGGGTTCACTTCTCAGAACATACCTGTATTGGTAAGCAATGGATGACTATACTGGCATGTTACCTGATCAGTTTCCTGCAAAATCTTAGACTAGGTAGAATATGCAATGCTCCTGCAAAGAATGCCTGTGACCCTCTGTCACCTTACTGATAACCAAATGGCTTCCTCAGCACATGGAGAGGGCCAAAGGTAGACGTGTCGCAGAACTACCCTTCTCTAGGTTAATGACCAAAGGTGAGGTCTGACAGAAGGGCTATGCAACAGAGGCAGTATGGAGTGGCTGCTGATTGGCAATCCATGCATCCTCCTCATTAAGGAGTTGGAACTCAAGTGAATTAGAGAGACCGGGTGGAAGCAGTAGAGGCGGAAACAAAAAGGGACACGTTGTTACCTGAGAGTATTTAGAGCAAAGAACAACAAATTTCTTCTCTAAAAAAGATAACCAGGTAGTCAGAGCTCCAAGTTATCTTGAACAATGTTTGTCATACGTTTAATATATTAAAAGGCTTTCCTGGAGGTGGTTGAGATCCTCCTGGCTTCATTACTTCCCTTTGCAGCCTTATTTTTTAAAAAAAAGATTTTAAAGAGTCCAAGAACAATTTTATTTCCTATAATCTGAGGAAAACATAGCCAACCTATATGGTTAGTCTTGAGCACATAGTAAAGAGATGTTGGTTTCCTTGCAAAGAGAAAGCCCAGGCATTCTCATGGAGCTAGAGAGTTTCAGTGGTCACAGACTCAATGGTTCCACTTTTCTTTTTTTCATGTGGGACCAGGGACAATGGTTCCATCTTTAGAGAAAGTGAAAACTCAAGTGTTAAGGGCTGAACTCTGGCCTCTCTGTAATTCCTATATTGAAATCCCAACTCTTAGTACTTCATAATAGGATTATGTCTGGGGATATGTTCTTTTAAAAGGTAGCTATACTAAAAAGAAATCATTTGGGTGGGCCCTAAACCAATGGGATTGGTGTCTTTATAAGAAGAGATTAGGACAGAAGTACACAGAGGCAAGACCATGTAGGACCCAAGGAGAAGGTGGCCATCTACATGCCAAGGAGAGCAGCTGCATCCCACAACTTGATCTGCTCCAGAACCCTGAGAACATACCTTTCTATTGCTTAGACCTCCTAGTTGGTAGTACTTAGTTACGGTAGCCCTGGAAAAGGCATAGAAAGGATATGAATCCACCTTCTCTCTTTACTCCTAAAGAATTTATGTGCAGACTCACACGGCTTGTACCAGTGCTATGTCTAGGCCTTAGCAGGGTCTTCTTTCTTTGGTCAGAGGTTTTCTCACCTACCACATCCCTGTACTTGACGTGTTTCCAGAAAGGAGATAGAAAGACGAGGGTAAGAACAAAGACATCATGAGAGAGGAATGGACAGGGCAATTATTCTCTCACTCGATAGCTTCTTGTAAAACCCTATGACTCTCAGGCTACCTTATTTTTAAGGACTTTTGGTTGTTTTTGCATTCTTATTTCCATTCCTAGCTTTGCTCCTAACAAGAGAAAATGATTGGTTGCAGACATTCCAAAGTGACTTCAGTATGCTATTTAAATATATGAAACTAAGCCAGACTGATGGGCCTAGACTTAATTAAGGAGGTGCTAGTCCTTCCTTTGCTGTTTACATCTCTGTTGATTCTTTTCCAGAGCTTCCTCTGATGAAAGGATTCCAGGAAATGTACGAAATTTGAAAGGGTCTTGTTTATGTATTTAAGATTAAATTTTATTTCACTTTTTGTTTCTGTCATTTTGTTTCAGAGCACATGCACCTTTATTTTGTAAAATGTTTTTAACACAAGGACCTTGGAATGCCAGACTAAAGTGCTTCTTCAATCCCCCTAGTTTCAGATGACAGGCTTTTAAAGCACAGCTCTGTTAGTTTTAGGAGTTTTAGGGTGTTTAGGACTCATTATCTTAGGCCTTTCCTGGTCCCTCCTATACTCCCCGGGGCTGTCAAAGATCAAGGTCCTAAATCGCCAATTTCCTCTTTGGGTTTGTCGTCTTGCATTTATTTCATCTAGAGATCAGGCCAAGCTTTTGTCTCAGACTGAAGGAAGGCTCAGTGAGCTGACTTTGTTGGGTGGTCTCTCTGGAAAAACAGATGTCCCACAGAAGGAGAAATTCCTAGTGACAACTTCAGGTTGTCTCAGAAAACCCTATCATTTTTTGCACAGTTGTATAGGAGAAAGTCAGGTTTCCCCACTTAACTTCTATAGCTGTGTGTCTGCCAGGCATTGTGTGTGAATCTGGTAGATTGTGACCCAGACTCTGTGGTCACAAACATAAACATATTCAACAGAGACCCCGTCTAGTCCGTGCATGTCACTGGGGGTCGTTCTGAAAGTGAATGCTATACATCAGAACCTGGTGGTCATGAAAACTAGGTTCCTAATGAATGGAGAAAAATAAAAACAGGCCTGACTCATAACGTCCAGTAAAATAAAAAGTCGTGCTCATTTAAAAACAGGATCTAAAACAAAGCGTTTCAACCAAGGCTTCTATGTTGGCACTGCAGAGTCATCTTGCTGCCAGAAAGGATGTATTATGGAGCAAAACACCAGGGTTTTTGTTTGTTTGTGTTTTGACCTTTCTGGTGCTACGGAGGATTGAACCCAGGGCTCACCCAGGCTAAGCACCTGCTGTACACTGAGCGATAGCATATGATCTTGTTTGTTTGCTTATTTTTAAATGAACCTTTGGAGCATTTTTTTAATAGAACTTGTTTTTTATTTATTCTGACCTTCAAAATTCTTTATCAGCTATACGGCCATGAGAAGGTGACACACGAATTAACATTAGCTGCTTAGTAATTAACAACTGCATTTTTTAGTTTGTTTGTTTTGTTAGAAATGGATTCTTCTTGTTGAATTTCTTTTTAAACTCTACCCAGACACAAAAGCAGTCCATGTCATCCACTTCCTTATTAGTTTATGGTTTGCTCTCCAGTAAAGTGAAGATATAAATTAAAAGAAGAAACTGGTTTCCTTGGGCTTTATTTGTCACAGGCCTTGAGGAGAAAGACAAGGTTCTTCTGGCTTCCATTCTCAATCATTTAAATCTTCTTTTGGGGAACTCTTTCTTTCTTTCTTTCTCTCTCTCTTTCTTTCTTGCTTTTTTTTTTTTTAGAACTCTGCAGAGCATTCAGGGAAAGAGAACAAAAGCAACAAATAATTTGGAAAAGAGGATCAAAAAGAAAGCATTAGGAGAGCTGGGACTGTTTAGTCTAGAGAAAAAGAGAACCAAGAGCGACATACTTTTCCTAACTCTTATAAACACAGTGAGAACAATTCTTTCCCACTAAAGAGCAAGGAATTTTTTAAAAGTGAATGGAAGCAGAAGCAACATATCTGACTTCAATATAATTTTTATTTTATTAAAAAAGCGGAATACTTAGAAACTTAGGAATTTACCCAACAATAATTGAGGTCCATCTAGAGGTAGAAAATGTACCAATATCTATCCCAGAGAGCGGAGAATTAATGCCAACCATGTAACAAATGTTTTCTTTGAGAATTAAAGGAATGATAGCACTTACTTCTAACAGGAAGCTAAGTCTCACCATTCATTGTCAAATACTGGTTTGGGCTACTTTTCTCTAGTGTCATGTAACGGCCTTGATGGGAATGCTTCATGTTGAATCCTGCTTTTCAGTGAGTGCTACATCTTGCGTTACTGGACTCTGTGGCCCATTTTATTTTTTCTCCCTTCACTAAGGCAGTCCTGAGGGCTGACGCCGGCCATTCGCAAGCACCATTATGGCTGAGCTCTTCACACACAGGGCTTCATTTTTCTTCACAACAGCTCTACAAAGCAGGTGCCATTCTTTCCCTATTTTTGCTAGTGAGGAAACTGGCAGGAGAGAAGTATGTCATCATTTTTCTCTTGTGATACTTTAGCACAGGGTTAAACATAGAATAACTACAAGTTGTCTCTGTCCTCTGAGAATCCAACACCGAGGTGGGGTGCATGTGCATGTGCAGATGTGCCTGTGGACTGCAAGGGAGCAGAATCAGAAGAGGTAGGCAGAGAATGCCTTACCTGAGAGGGGCTTTGAAAGAAGGGCTGGAAGAGAGGACTCAGGTGGAAGAGCCTCGGCTTTCTGCACAGAGCAGGTTTGTCCTAGCCAGGCTTATGGACAGGAAGGCTCATAAATGGGAGACGCTTGGATTGGCATAATGGCCTATTTTGGTAGAACCATGGCATGCAGTGGTGGCTCCAGTGTCGGGGAGACATGACCATGAATACTGTTGGGGTCTAAAGCAGCACTCCTACTTTGGGGTCTTTGTGAGGGGAGATCCTGGGACAGCAGCCCAGAGCCCCAGCTGCCTGGCATCCATGCTGCGCTCTGCATCCTTCTGTTTTCTTCTATGCTGAGCCTCGTACTTTCAGGGTATAGAATGAAGGCTATAACTTCATCCTAATGAGAGGTCTGTGTGTTAAAAGGGGATGCTTTGTTACAGAGCTCTAAGGGGCTCCATCCACATGGATTACTGTGTCGCCAGGTAAGGCAAAGCAATGACGCCAGGAGTGGAGAATAACCTTCCAATCGAAACACACTTGCAAGTGTTGACTGGGGATACCTCCAGTGCATAAACTGCCATAAAATTTTTCAGCCAATATTTAAATATTTACCCAACACTTACTAAATGTACAGCAGTGTCTTAAGTGCAATGCAAAACACTTAACTCTTCCATCCAGTGGTTTGCCCTATAGGAAAGATGACATAGACCCAAATAACTACAGACATAGGAGTACGGGAACAAATGGCCACATGGGGCACAAAATATGGTATTAAGTAAGGTTAGAGAAAAGAGGGGAAAGATTGGGGAAATTTTCACAGAGGGGAAAGAAACAATGTAATTAGGATGGCTGGGAAGAACTGAATATTTATTGCAGTGGGACAAAAAGAAAACACAAGTCAGTTGCAGAAATAGGAAGACAAACTTCAAGTGACAATATCATGATTCTGGCAAAATGAAATAAATTACTCAAAGTCTAAATCCCAAAAGAAGCTAGAGACTTATTAATCTCCTTTTTGGAAGAGGAAATACAACTACTTTCTATTTTCATTCATTTTCTAGAACTTTTTTATGGTAGAGAATATGGATGAGGAACACGCTTTATCTCACAGCTCTGGAAGCCAGAAGCCCAAAACCAAACCGTTGGCAGGGCTATTGAGCCCTTCTTCAATCCTCAGGACACTTTCCTTCTTTATCTCTTCTAGCTTTTGGGAGTAGCACGCTTTCCCCAATTTTAGATGTCACGCTAATTTTGCCTCTATCTTCACTCAGTGCCTTCTTGTGTCTGTACCTCCATGTAGTCACGTTCTCTTTATGTCTCTGTACATTTATAAAAAATATTAGTCATGTTACCAATGTTACTAATGCTACTCCAATGTTACCATTTCCCAATGAGGAATGCAGTGTCCCTATTTCTGAATGGGGCCCTATTCTGTACAACTGGTGATCAAGACTTCAACATATCTCTCTGGGGTTCATAATTAGATCCATAACATTATCCTTTCAGTCAAAACTTTGGTATTATTCTTTGCTATTTGTATCAAGATATTGTAATTTCATATGAGTAATAATTTGTTCCTTAGATTGTATAGGTACTGGGAATTGTGTAAAAGAAACAAATGTAAAGTCCTACGTATTTACATCTTCAGATTGGTAAATGTTTCTCACATTAAAACATAAATAATATCTGCACTAGTCAGCTTTTCATTACTGTAACAAACTGAAAATAAGCAAATTAATAAGGCAAAAGGTCCACTTTAGCTAATCATTTCAGAGATTTGAGACCACAGTCCATAGGCCCACTGTTTTTAAGCCTGTAGTAAGTCAGTTTCATGAAAGGAGAACATGGCTCACCTTATGGCAACCAGGAAGCACAATGTCCCTTTCAAGTGCAAACTGCTTAGACCTGACTTCCCCCTACTAGGCTCCACCCATTAAAAGTTTCTCCACCTCCCATTAGTGCTATAGTCAGGGACAAACCCTTCAGCAGATGAACCTTTGGAGGAAACTTACCTAAACCTTAGCAAAGTCCTAGAATAATGATAATTATTCTATCTATCTATCGATCGATCGATTGCTTGATTGATAGACCGATAGATAAATCCATCCATCCATCCGTCCATCCATCCACCCATCCATCCGTCCGTCCATCCATCCATCCATCCATCCATCCATCCATCTATCTACCTTCCTGACAAAATAGGCAGCTTAATCCCTGCTTCTCAGTTTTTCTGAATCAGAGAAAAACTCAGGCAAAACAAACAAACAAACAAAAAAATCAGTTAAAGCCTGCTATATAATGTCAGGTCAGAAATTTGCAAGATAAAATACAACACACTAATCAAGTTCAGCCTTTCCAATCACAGGAAACTGTCCTTTTGTCTTCTACTACACCAGGCAGATGGAGGATGTGAGTTTTGAATAGACATGCCTGGGGATAAGCCAGTACTCAGTTTAGACACGCACTTAAACACGGAGTTAGCTGCATTTGGCAGACTGTATTTTCCAAAGATAGCCACAGGAAAGTCTATCCATTCCACTTGCTTTACTTAGAATGTGACACTCAGAGAGATGGAGCTCCTGGTCCCCCCACTTCATTGTGCGCAGGGTGTGGTGGCCAGATGACAATAGACAGAATGCTCTGGAAGCACAACTTAGTGTCTTCTAAGACACTCATAGAAAATGATACAGCTTTTATCTTGGTTTCCTTTCACCTTTTCTTCTCTCCTCTCCACTCTCCTGCTTCCTGCTCTAACTCTCTTCCAGTGAAATCATCTTTGGAACCCAGGACACAAGTAGAGTCCATCATGAGTATTTGAATCAATTTCTCCAGCTAATCTTTGGTCAACAATTTTCAATCTGTGGACAGGCGCATGAAGGAGCCCATGGATTTTTCCCAGAAAGGGCCTAAATCTTATGAAGCGTAGTAGGCTGTTCCTTCTGTGTTCTATGAATACCTCTGTCAAGCAGAATCCATGAATTTAATGCATGATGGTTTGATGTTAAATCTTAAAGTAAAGTAACTTACTACCAAGCCATCATAACTGGAATGCCATATGTGCTGCAACACAGCATGTTGTTAGGCTCAGTTCTCTGGTGTCCCATTTCTTCATGTTGCTAAAATATTATCTGGGCCTCTGAGAAAGACAGACTTTAGAAGCAACAAGGAAGGACTAGTACCAGTGATGCTTAAAGGCATTAAAAGTTAAGAAATTTCAGGCTGCCAACATTTAACAGAGGTGTTTCTCATTTTAGCAAGCTATGCCTTGGCTACTCCTTCTCAATGTGGTGTGGACCAGGCAAATAGTTAATGCTCTTAAAACTAATGAACATCAGTTGCATCTCCAGTGAGCACGCAATGGATTCATCACTTCTACAAAGGAAGAGTTTTGCTAATTTTGGGGATTGCAAACTCGTTGGGATAGCTAGCACATTCTTTTAACATATTCCTGGTTAGAGACTATTTCCGGTCTACCTCTCTCCCCCATAGCTTATATTCCTTACGTCCTCTCCTGCATTCCCTCCCTTTGTCTTCATCCCATCCTCCTTTCTTATTTCTTGACTTTCTTTTTCTGTGGCTGCTATCTGTATATGCATGGAAGAGACATAGGAAAGAATTAAAGAAATAAATTCATTTTTATTAAAATGGCATAGCTGTGTTGTCCAGTCAACTATCAGCTACATGTGGATCTCAGAATTTCTCTTTCCTCTTTGAGTGTTACTGCGCTTCTCAGTAGAAGCAACACATTGATTTCGATGTATAAAAGTTCCTAATTAGGTGCAATGTCGTGTTAGTATGAGATTCAATAGTTCACTTTAAATCAATGAGCTTGACATTTCTGAGCTTATATCATCAGGGAAGCATAGGATAACTGTTCAAAATGCATAAAAACTCAGGGGTTTCTAATCAGCCTTCTTTTTTTCACTACATGCCCAAGTGAAGTTATTTGCCCAAGATGAGAAATTTGAAGTTGAGTTTTAATTTTATCCCACCCCTCTCCCAGGCATTGATCTTTGTTTTGCCAAGTTGATGGTAACAGATGCCGTAAGAAATGTGAGTGCACATAATACCGAGAGCCTGGGCAATCTGGTGGTGGTGGGAGGTTGGAGAAACATCAGGAGTGGAATGGAAACTTAGCGCGACTACTTTTATTTTTAGTATGTTATTTAACCTTTGAATTTGTTTGGGCCTCCTAATCATGTTTAAAGCAAATGCTAAGTTTAAGACCTTTTGTACCAAAACTGCACTGCCCCCAATTTTCTGTATATCCTGTAGTCCTCAAACAATACATTTCCTCTTATGCATTGTCCTAATGGCCCACTGAGGTCTTCCCTGACCCAACTTCTCCCTGGTTTCTGTGATGAAATCCTGATTTTAGAAGTATACTATAAAATGATCAAGTCACCAGTAACTGTGCTAAAAATGTATCCTCCTCTATTCCATGTTTTTTTGTGTGTGTCTGTCTATGTGTGTGTCTGTTTCCTTAGATAAATTCATTTATAGTTCTTTCAATTTAGATCCATTTGATTTGGAAAAAAAAATAAACTCTTTTACTTTCAGCCTTTCTTCCAAGGTAAGTGGGAATCTGGGACTCAGAACATGCTTCCTTCTTTAGGCTAAATTGAGCTGTTAAAAACAACTTTAGCAAGCTTGGGATTCTTGGCTGTCAGGAGCTCTGACAAGTAATCAGGAAGAGAAACTGGAAATGAAGTTTCAAGGTTGGGAATGTGAACACAAGAGCGGCTTTATATGACGGTTCTCATTAAGGGATTACAGAAGCAAGTTGTAGCATCTTCATTTAGGCTTTTATATATTTGTATTTCAGATGCTGAAAGATTTGACTCAGAATAACATGTCGAGCTTAAACCTTTCAGAGGCTTGAAAGCCTCCCGTGTCCCTTGGGGATGTGGTCTGCTCTGTGACCAAGGGACTAGGCCATTCTCTTCAGCCTATTAATGTCCTCTACTGTGTTTCATCTCGGGGCAGAACGAAATATATAGACACGTGAGCACCGTCCTTGGCTCTCCCCGCCCAACCCTCTGGTGGCTGCCTCCTTACCCTTCCTTGTCACTAGCGGAAGTCTCCTCAGAGCTCCATGGTGTCTGTGCTCACTTCCTCTTTCGCAACAGCAGAGCTGCTGTCCCCACAAGACTTTTAGAAGTATTCCTGTCCATATCGCTAGAACATCCAGGCCTTCTTACCCAATTATAACCCTGAAAATGCTGAACACTGGGATATGGCCTCAGAGATGTATGTTAGGCCCTTGTGTCACTTGGTGATATCACAGAGCATGCTTACACAATCCTAGATGATCTAGGCTAGGTCAGCCCCTCCAACAGAGCCTCTCAGTGCACTCAGGGGATGTGGTAAACAGATGTGTGAGGCTGCAGCTAGAGTCACACGATGCTATTGCAGTACATCTTTTATAAGTAGGCACACATTCAAATAATGATGGAAAATACTGTATAGAAAATACATAAACCAGCAACACAGTTGATTATTATCACTACCAAGTACTTTGGACTATACCTAACTGTGTGTGTTATGACTTTATCCAGCTGGTAGTGTATAGGTTTATAGCAGTATCACCATGAACAAATGAATAAAGCATTGTGCTATGTATCAGAACAGTGGCTATATTTTAGACAACTGGGAATTTTCAGCCGCGTTGACTTCTTATGGGGCCACTGTTGTGCGTACTGCTATGCTACACATAACTGTATCCTTGCAAGTCTGCCTCTGAGGCAGCCCTTCCATGTCCTTTACTACACCCACTGCTTCCTTCATCAAACCTCTCACCACTTAGTCTATTTTTGCCTGGTTTTTCTCTAGCCACTCTGGCATTTCATTATGTCATCACTGCTTGCAGACTCCTTTTCTCTTTAACCTCTAACCCCCAGGACATAGTTCTTGTTGTGTTCTCTGCCTACATTTTGTTTATAGGGAAATAACTGTGTCCTGAAGCCCCAGAGTTCATGCTGTGAAGGTAACTCTGTTATGGTTTCTGTTGAGTTGCCCCCCCAAAGCCTCATAGAGTCATTGGGTGGGGACTTCTAGAGTTTGAGACTTGACCCATGATCCCCGGGATTATGGGTTTTAGTACTGATCGAATTATGGGTTGAAGTACTTCTGGGATTATGGGTGCAGCCTAAGGCAGGGGCTGAGGCAGAGAGCCTGCATGTAATATAAAGAGATACAGAGAGGCAGACTCCACCTGTTGCTGCTGCTCTGCTGCCCTGATTGATTGGCTGCCTCTGCCACCATTTTGTTGCTGTTCTGCTGCCATGAACTGGATTCTCTCTGCTCTGTTCCTCTCAGCCTTGGGCCAGCCGAATATGAACTGAAACCTCCAGTAACTGTGATCTAAATAAACCTTTCCTTCCTTCATTTTGAGTGTCGGGTATTTGTCCCAGCAACTAGTAAAAAGTAACTAAGACAAACTCCTTCATTTTCCTTCTCATCCTTGGCCAGTTTTCTGAGCTCCGATTTGGAAAGTCAAGGGTGTACCCAATATCTCCATTTGGATATGTAATCAATATTGTGAATGTAAATTAATTTTGTCTTCACATTTCATCGTCCTCAGACCTTTCCAATCTCAGAGAACAGCACCGACTTCCCAATTGGGAGCTCAAGTCTTGATTGGTCTTTTCTGATCCATCAGTGAACCTGGTGGCTCCATCTTCAGCCTACCTTTCACAGCCTCCACGTTGTCCCATTCTGCCACTGTCATGCTAATCCATACCACCATTGTCACTTCCTCTGACATTTGCTGTTGTTCCTCAATATCCCCTTGCTTCTACTTCTCCCTCCAATCGTGGTTTAAAAACACAAATCACACGATGTCATTCTTGTGCTCAAAATCGTGTCACTATTTCCAGAGACACCTGGAACAAAAAGTTCCGCTTGCCTTCAATTTAAAACACTAGTTGACATGACCTTATTGAGTTGCGTCTCACCCTGAGTCATTTTCTCCTTCATTTCAGGTATCTAGGACATTCTGGTCATCTTTGCTCCTGCAGGGTTCCCTGGTGCATTTTACATCAGGGTTCTTGCTTCTGGTTCCCTCTGGTCCCTTTGCATAGCTACTTGGTTCTAAGTTGCCAAGTTTTAGTTTCTGTGCTGTCTTGGATCACTGAAATCAAACTTTGTAACTTTTTCTAAGGAAGTCCCTCATCACCACACTTACTTCATCCCCATGGGTTGTAAGTATAAGCTTGCTCACTCTCTCATGGGGTGTCTTTCATGCTCTGAGGAGAACACAAACTCTAGAAGAGCAGAGACTGACTTGGTCAAGTTCAGCATTGTGTTACTTCTGCCTCATATAATGCCTGTCCATGGCAGATGTTCAGTAAGTGTTTGTGGAAAGGAGGAATTAATCACTTTTTAGATGTTTCAAGTTATCGCTTTATCCTTAGATGATTTATTCCTTGATAAAGCATCCACCCATTGGAGGGAGAAACATGTTAATTTTCAGCTTAAGTATGTGTTCAAAGGACAGAGAGTTTTTGACACATCGGAGGTATATTTTTTATTAGAAGTCTTAGATTTTAAGTAGTAAGTCCTGCAGTGACGGCAAATAGTTGAAGATTACATTGTGAGAGCAATTAGATTTCCACTGGCCAATGTTTACAAATCTTTCCTACTTTGTTTCTTTTGAGAATTTCATTTTATCTGAATTCAGAATGTAGTCATAACTATGAAAGCTGTTGCTTGTATATAATTTTCAATTGTTGAAATTCTAAAAATGCTACAAAATTAACATTTTTGTTTGTTTCAGATACATTGGTTCCAAGACTATGTCATGCTAGCCCTTCTTATTCTCAAGAATTACAAAATAAAAATGTTGATATGGAATTCATTGCTATACTGCCTTGGAATATGAAACTGTATCTATAAAACACTGATGTAATGCTATGAGCTCATAATATACACGGATACCGAGTCATTTTGTGGCACATTGTATCATTATAATATTTTGGTATAGTTAAAATGAAAAAAAATTAAAAAAGTGGGAATGACTAGGTATGTGACTTCAAACATAAAAGCCAAGAATCCTAAATCCTAATGTGAGGAAATGCAAGAACTGACAGTCGGGTTGATTCAGCACATATACCTGTCTAGAAGATGGGAAAGATGCTTGAGAACATCCTCAGGGGGAAAGCAGCCAAGTTAAATATAAAGCACTGTTGATCAATCCTCTTACTACTGAGAGAAAGGAAGGAAAAGTGAGTCACAGGATAAGAGGAAGAAAAGAGTTTGGTAGCGAGGTGCCATGAGGCCGGCCTCCTCAGCTGTGTAGTCAAGAGCATAATGGTCCTGGTCAGTCCTCTGCTCTGCGCTTTCACACTTTGCAGCATGCTGGAGCCACAAAAAGCATGAAATCATGACAAGGGCACTCAAGGCTCAGTGAGACTTTGAATGTCCACATGGAGCAGAGGAGTTGGGGCCACTGCTTGGGAGAGGCAGGAATTCAGCTGGGTCTTGTTGGATGCATAGGGTTTTGGAACTAGATATGAGCAGTGAAAAACAGTGGGAGGAGACTGGTACAGAGGTAAATTTTAAGAAGCTTGAAACAAATACAGTGGTACCTCAGTTCAGGAGCACTCCTGTTCATGAACAGAAACATTCTGCCAAGTTTTTTGCTTCTGTTGAGGAACTCAGCAGCAAGTGATGAAGCTGACTGTGGTTGACTTCTGCTCATGAACACAAACACGGATGTTTTCCCTGTTCTTACATATAGCCATGGCCTCCTCTAGCTGAGGACAGACCTGTGCATACTCGCTGTGAAACTTTTTGCATGTGTGCCTTTCTGCACAAACAGTACTCTCCAATACTATTCAGTCCTACCTGGCTCCAAAGAAAGTGTATAGCAAGCACAGTGGGAGAAAGGAAATGCAGAGTGGTAATAAAGGGAACAGGAATGTGCAAAGCAAGAATAGTAAGAAGGCTTTCAAGGAAATAGCCACTAATTGAAGAAGGAAGTTGCAGAAAAGCATTACCATGGTATTTATGTGACTGACCTGGTCTCAGAGTATGAGATGGCAAAGTCAACGATCTCAACTATTTTGAAGAATAAAGATGCCATCAAAGCAGCCAATGTGGCTTAAGGAGGAGTGATGTTAACCATCAGAAGACACAGTGCTACAAGAGGTAGAAAAATTTTGTCAGTGTGGCCAAATGAAAAACAGCCTGCAGGTAACAGCTTCAGTGAAGCTATGGCCTGGAGAAAAGCCAGGAAATCGCACAGTGATTTACTTACTCCAAGAAGTGACGAAGTTAAGTCCAACAGAGGGTAGTTTTGATAAGCTCTGATAGAGAAGCGGTATCCACAGTGTGATAAGACACAGTGAGACTTCCAGGTCTGAGCAGGCCAATGCAGAAACCTATAAGGAAGAACTCATGGAATTCATAAAAGCAGAAGGATAAGAATGTGTCACTTAAGAAGTGTTCCACTGTGATGAGACATGGCTCTCCTGGAAGAAAATGCTGAGCAGAACCTACATAATGTGGAAGAAAGCACGCTGCTGGGGAACAAGCCCTTGAAGGGCTGTGAAGGATTGATGGAACCTTTTGCTTTGTGCAAACGCAAGAGCTGGTCTAAAGATTAAGCCACTATCATTCCCAGACCCCTTGTGCATTCAGGGAACAGCATGTACCAGGCCAGAATGCCTGTCATGTGGAGTGCCATCACAAAAGCTTGAGTCACAAAGCCGGTGGTCATAGATTGGTTCCCAATCACTGTCATGAAATATCTTTCTAACAAGCAACCCACCAAAAGGTGTCACTATCTGATGGGCAGTGTTCTGCCCACCCTCCAGCCTTGGTGTGTGATATGGAATCTGAGGGTGACTTCATAAAAGTCAAGTTCCTCTCCTTCTACAAAACACCTCTTCTGCAGCCCACGGACCAGCATGTAATCTTCAATTGCAAGAAGCTGCAAGCAGAGATAATTTTCACCAAGTGTTTTAGGGTCACAGAAGAGAAGTCCTTGACTCTGAAAGAGCTCTGAAAGAAACATTTCAGTGTCCTCCACTGTAGCAACTTCAATGACAAAGAAGTTGAGATGATGTCATGTACCAAACCTTAAACTCAGCTTGGAGGAAATTATGGCCAGAATGAGCCACTGAAAGTGACTCCGAAGGTACTGAGACACAGGTAGCAGAGGAAACCATGTCCACTAGCAAGCATGTGGGTGTGGACATTGATGGTGCAGACACAGAGGAGCTCACTTAGGAGCATGAGGAGGAGCAGCCAGTGGAAGAGCTTGTGGAGCTCCAGAGTGAGCCACAGAGGTGCTTGTTGGTGAGCATTCCACCATGGAAGAGGAAGACAGGGAGAAGGTGAGCAAGGATGTCATGAAATCCATTATGGAAAAATGGATTAAGTGCCAGGATTTCTTTGAAAAGCACCACCCCATCACAGCTATAATGCAGTGCTGAAATTGTTGAATGATAATATAGTCTTTCATTTTCAGAGGGTTATGCAGTACAAGAGAAAGCAAGTGATGTTAGACAGACGTCTTGCCAAAATTGACTCTGCAGCTAAGAGACAAACAAGAGTGGAAACTTCTGAAGGCTATCTCCCCAATGGCCCTGTGGAGGAAGACTCTCCCCTGCAAACAATACCTCTTCCTCACCGGCCTTCCTGTCCTTTGTGCAGAAGCCACCTCAAGTGGCTATACTTTATTGTACTTTATTGTACTTTGTATTAAAAATACATATGGTAACTGTATTTACATTGAACCTTTTGAGGAAATTTGATCAGTTTGAAGTCAATTTGGTTAGTAACCAGAACTGTGCAACAAATTAAATTCATGAAGCAAGGTGCCACTGTACATTAGAAAAAGGGCTTGACAGAGTGCATTGATTGAAATTGAATAGGAAACTAGTGAATGAGGCTGTGATGTGTTTTGTACTGCAGGCTGCAATGTAGGGTGTAAGAAGCATCTAGAAACCTCAGGTAAGGGTTAGTGGAGTGATATTTCAGGAATGGAGATAGCTTTTTGGCATCAGCTCCCCTGCAGGGAAGGAAGCATGGAATTCTTCTTATTTAATTTTTAAAATTATTTATTTGGCACAAGGTCTTGCTATGCTGCTGAGGCTTGTAGTGATCCTTCTGTCTCAGCCTTCCCAATGCTTGGATTATAGGCATGCTCTACTATGGCCTGTTTCAGTGGCCCACACTGAGCAAGGTGTGTACAGCATGCAAGACCGGGAATCGAACCAGGGTTCTTATGCTTGCCAAGCAGGCACTTACACTGCTGAGCTATCTCTCCAGCCCAAAGCTTGGAGTTCTAATGTGGATTCTGAGTGTCCTGTAAAGGTCCATGTGTTGAGGTCTGTAGTGCTCTCAGAGAGTGATGGAGCCTTTAAGAGGTGGAAACTTAGTGAAAGGAAGTTAAGCCTTTGGGGCAGTGTTGGTGAAGGGAGGTGAAGGGAATACTGGAACCCCAGCTGTTTCCTGTCTCCAGCTTGCTGAAAGGTAAGCAGTTCCTCTGTCACACGCCTTTACCACACTACACTGTGATGCTGCAGGCCCAAAAGAGGCCAAGCCAACCCCAAGCCACTGAAACTGTGCACACAAAAGAAGAAATCTTTTCTTGTTATAAATTGTTTATCTCAGGTATTGTGTCACAGGAAGTAGACCAATGCATTGATGTCACTCCATTCTGCCATTTTTTTGCAACAAGATGTGAAAAAATCATAAAGCTCTGTGCTCTGGTGGTGGTAATTTTAATAGGCAGGAAGGAGTAACTCCAAGAGCTGGTATGGAGGGATGAGAAACAGAAATTTATCAAGTGTTGTGAGCTCCGTATTTGACATATATGAGTTTACTTAATTAAGGGCCCTTCCAGTGGGTATTATTATTCTAATTTAAAAGCAATTGCATCCCCATGATTTATGAAAGAAGTGTTAGCTATAGTAGATTGAGTGAGCAGCAGATAAAATGAAGCAGAATTTTTATTTGCTGGTTTCATAAAGCTGAATTTGTGTATTTATTGTACTGTTTTCTCCTCTAAATCTGGGGCCTGACATTGTTTTGCGCATCTGTATATCAGTGCTAAGTGCTGAGTAAGTAACAACAAAAGCAAAGTGTGATGTGAGGACTTGTCTATGGCTGTTTTTTTATTCCTAACACTAAGTGTTTGGTTTTAGGTTAAATGCAAGCTGAGCAACTAATAGCAAACCCCACAAAAGGCTCGTGAAAAGTGACTGCCAGCTGGTTTAAGCAAGCATACTTCCCTATCTTGTTCTCCTGCCCCTTTCATGGATGTGACCCGAGGCTGGAGACAGGTGGCCAGCCAGAGGTCTCCATCCAGCGGAGGGCTGAGTACTCCCTGCCTGTTCCTTATAAGGGATTTCCTGGGCTGAGGGTAGCCAGGGTAACCAGCATCAGCATGGCATCCTCGAGGCTACCTTGCAAGAGCAAAGCCACAGAGCACAGATGGGCCAGGAGTTAAAACTGCAGCTAGAGTTTGAGATGCAACCTTTCAAACCTGGGAAACTCTCTAAAGCAAAACAGAAGCTTGCAGTCCCGTTTCATCACCCACCAGGGCTGTTGAGCCGTGAACTTTCCCCCACTTCAGAGACTTCTCTGGAAAATTCATTTCATGCTTCTTTACTCCAATGAACTCTTGGCCGGTCTGTTATGAAACAGGAGACTTGGTGGAGGCGATGAGGAACCACTTGATATGCTGGAGCCAGTCGGCTCCCGCGAGAGCTGTCTGACCTGCCGTTTACCTGTGCCCTTGGACCGTGCTCTTCTTCCAGCAGAGGGAACTTTCGGAACCTTCCTGGGCCAGATGACTGGAAAGCCAATTGAGCACCATGGGTCACAAAAAGTGTCTCTTAGGTCGTAGGTGCCCTGGGTTCAGGGCTATTTCTTCATCAGGGTCTGGGCAGTCATCTGGGGGGGGGGGTGTTTCTCTGATAACTACCCAATTCCTTTCAAAGTTTCCATTTGCATTCTTCCCCTAATAAAGTCAGGCCTCCATGAGTTACCTTGCTGCTGCTAATGCTTCTCTTAGGTCAGTGTGCCAAAATTCCTGCTTTTCTCTCCTATAACTTTTTTTTTCCAAGGAGCATTTCGGGGATCCTTACACAGCCAGGTTCCTGTTTCCTACCATGTCTGATTCCAAGCTTAACTTCTTTCCTCTACTTCTCACCTTCTCATTCTCTGAACATGATCTCATTTCTTCCTCTTCTCAGGAGACTTGCCTTTTCAAAGGGATTTATTGAATGTTCACTGCTATGCAAGAATTGTTCAAGTTCTTATATTATAAAGACAAATAAGGTATCATCTTTGCCTTGGAGGGATTTACACCACTAGATAAGTTAATTCTTTTAGATTCAAGGGAAAGATACATGGGGTGGAGTCATTAACTTGACTAGGATGGGAAAATCTGCTTAAAGACCTTCTAAGATGTTCAAATATCTTCCCTAAATAAAGTATGTAAGCAAGATAATAAGCCTAGCAGCTTAGCTGGGTGTGGTGGTGAAGGCCTGTAAACCCAACAATTGGGAGGGCAAGATAGGAGGATTGGTATGAGTTTGAGATAAGCCTGGGCTACAAAAGTGAGCTCAAGGCCAGCCTGAATTGCATAGCAAGAACCTATCTGAAAAAAAAGACCAAAAAAAAAAAAAAAAAAAAAAAAGCATAGCAGCTTGACTTAACCATAACACATTTTATGTATATATCACACTGAAGCCCATAAATGTACATAACTGAGATTTGTCAATTAAAAGTAACTTCAATAACCACACAGGATGAACTTTCTCAATTTCATTCTCTGTACCCTCTAAATGAACTATATTAGAAACTCAGAAAAGTTTAACTGATTTCCTGCCTCTAAAGCTGATGTTTGCTGTGGATCTTAAAAACAAACTTCATTTTCCAGTAAGAAAGCAAGGTAAAAGAGTGGCCAAAATACTATAAAATAACTGAAAATCCCAAGAAAGAAGAAAATATCTGCCACTGGCTGGTCAATTTTGTGGCAGTCCCACCATCACTCAGCTTTGTATCTCTGGGCCTGCTTTCCTTTTCTCTGAGGGAGTGACCACAGCCACGTGCACCCTTCGCTGCTCCGCTTCCCCTTCCTCTAGGAGCTGCCTTCTTCCAGCTCCCTAGCTTGCCCTTCCTCAGGCGCATGCGCACTCATGCACACTTCCGTCTCGCCTATCCCAAGGCAACAGAAGCTAATCTCACCTGAGTCGGATGTTCTCATCCTTTCCCCCAGGACCTGCTCACTAGGCCGGCCTGCTTTGCCCATTGATTCCTTCCTTCTTTTGGCTGCTTTCTTCCTTCCAGCCTCCCTACGCTGTTCATTCTCAAGTATTTTCCCTCTAGATCTCCAGTGATTCCTTCTACTTGTTCCTTTGTCATCAGCCCGCCAAACAGCAAATCAGAAGCCACCAAGTCTCATCCACACCAACTTCTCTGCATCCACTGAAGATTTCCCATAAGTCCTCCCCATGGCTTTGCAAATTCACTTCTGGGCATCCTGCCTGAACGTCAGCCTCACTGGAGACTCAGGCCTGAACATCCTTACCACCCTCGCCTCCAACCCAACAGTCTTCCTCGTCAGCCAATTGTGCCAGAAAAGTGAGCCCCATCCTATTTCTTCACTGATCCTTAGTCCCATAAATGCTTCTTGAAAATGCATGTGTAGGGCCTGCCAAATAGCTCAGGGGATTAAAGTGTCTGCTTGGGCCGATGCAGGGGCTGGGGGTTCAATCCCTGGCCTGCCGTGCTGGCCCCGCCCCCAGGGCGTGCTGAGAGGGTGACTAAGACTGGGCGGGGTGGCCTGTGCCTATAATCCCAGTTTATGGAAGGCTGAACACTACGAGTCTGATGTGTAGACCCTGTAGTCCATGTCCTAAAATACAAAATAAAAAAGAAAGATGTGAAAGTCATCCCCTATTCTTACTAATATCTTTTCAAATCAGAGTCTGACCAGTTCATAGCTGATCTAGTTGATAAATTCTTCTTACAACACCTTTTCTCCCCTGCTGTTTCACAAAGTACATTTCTAGAGTACAGGTCATTGTTTACATTATCACTTTTTCAGTTAAAAGTTATACATGATGATTTTCCAATAATAACTTTGTAGTAAAATCTGTACTTCCTACATGGCCCCCAGGCAGTACCTAGCCTGCCCCAGATAGGTTTCCCGCCTCATTTCTGTCCTAAGCGTTCCCCGTGGCCAGCCTGACTTGACCGCATGCAATAGTGGAGGCTGCCCCAAGGTGCTACACTTGCTCCGCCTGCTCCAGCTGTAAACGTTTACCGCAGCTTTCCCTGTGCCTAGAGATGCACGCGCATCTGAAATCATTCCAGCTTTCAAGTCCAGCTTAAATGCCATCATCTCTGTGAAGCTCTCTGGATCCTGTTTTTCCCTTTCCCTTACGAAATTGGGGGCCTCGGGGGTAGCTCGGCAGTCTAGTTGCCCCTTGGCAAGCACAAGGACTCAGCTTTGATCCCCAGTACCACATGCCATGCCAGCCCCAGAACTCCATAAGTGCCATGTTGGCCACTAAGATCGTCTGTGGTGGCACACACCTGTAATCCCAGAACTGGGGTGGCTGAGACAGCAGGATCACTAGGAGTCTGAGCCCTGTTTCAAGACCATGTACCAAATAAGTAAAAGATTAAAAAGAAATCAGTCACACTGCCCTCAATTCTGAGTTCTCAGAGTGGCTGTGTACCAGAATGAGCTGAGAAGTTTAAAAAGATATAGCATTACCTTTATTTTACTCTGCTGCGTCAGAACAACTCACAGCAACCCTGGATGCTGTCAATGGTTTTGCAGGCCTTTTCTCTGGTGGTAAACACACATTACCGTTTTAGCCGTTGCGAGTGTGTGATTCAGTGGTATTACGTACATTGGTAAGGATGGACATCCCTCTCCAGGTTCCTTTCATTTTTAATAACTTAACTCTGTACTAAACGTTAACTTCTTATATACACACACACACACACACACACACACACACACTCGTATGATTCTAGCCATGGTAAATATGTCACATAAGTAGAATCATGCAGCACTTGTCCTTATATGCCTACATTATTTTAGTGAGCATAATGTCCTCTGGGTTAATTTATGATGTGATTTGTGAAGATTTTTGTCCGTTTTGAAATTTAACAATATTAAATTCTATCTCTCTATTTTGCACATTGTGTTCATTTATCCACCAGTGCATACGTGGGTTGCTTTCACACCTCAGCTATTGGGGATGACATTGTTATCAATGTGAGTGTACAATTATCTCTTCAATATCTACTATTAATTCTTTAAGATAACGGGTAGCCAGAAGTAGACTAGCTGGATCGTGCCATGATTGTATGGTGTTATGGTTTATGTCTAGTTGTCCCCCCAAAGCCTCATGCAATTATAGGGTTGGGACTGTTAGAATTTGAGACTTGACTCATGATCCACTGGGATTATGTGTTTTAGTACTTGTTATGGTTTATGTCTAGTTGTCCCCCCAAAGCCTCATGTAGTCACTGGGCAGGGACTTCTATAGATTGAGACTTGATCCATGATCCCTGGGATTATGTGTTTCAGTACTGATGGGATTATGGGCTGAAGTACTTCTGGGATTATGGGTGTAGCCTAAGGCAGGGGCTAAGGCGGGGAGCCTGAATGTAATATAAAGAGAGGCAGAGAGACAGACTAGAGCTGTTGCTGGTGCTCTGCTGCCCTAATTGATTGGCTACCTCTGCCACCATTTTGTTGCTGTTCTGCTACCATGAACTGGATTCTCTCTGCTCTGTTCCTCTCAGCCTTGGGCCAGCCAAATATGGGCTGAAACGTCCAGTAACTGTGAGCTAAATAAACCTTTCCTTCCTTCATTTTGAGTGTCAGGTATTTGTTCCAGCAACGAGTAAAAATTAACTAAGACTTATGGTTAATGTTTTGAGGAGCTACCACGTTGTTTTCCTCAGCAGCTGCACTATTTCACATTTCTATCCATGGTGCACAAGGCCTCGAACTCCTCCAGGCCACAGTGACATGTGTGTATGCATTCGTTTTATTTTATTTTCTTTTGGAAAGTTGAAGTCCCAAGCACGTATACTGAAATCAGATCTCCAGGACTTAGAGCTGTAAGTCCAGTGTTGATTCACTGCACATGGTCATACTTGTGCATGGACTAGAAACAACCCAATAAGGTACATACAAACATGATTCTGAATGTTGTTACAGTTTTGTAAAAACTTTTTTAAAATCCAGTTTTCAGAATATGAAGTTTCTCCGCAGAGCCCTGGCACGGGTCTTTCTCCAATCCCTCCAGCGAGCTGAAACAGGCTCACTTCCTATGCAAGGCTGTCTGCATTTTCTTGTGAGTCCCCTTCTGCACGCACTCAGATGTCGTCCTCTGTACCCAAGGGGTGGACAAAAGCCCGCGAGGGCTTGTGCTTCTTCACCAGGGTGCCAGTCACCTCCTGCAGCCCAGGCGGCGTAACCACCTGCCTCTCGGCATCTGTGGTGCTGATAACTCTGCTGTCCGCAACCTTCACTTCGAGTGACCTGCTCAGAAGATCCCTGTAGAGTGCGTCCCACTGCTGGGCCATGAGGCCCCTTGTGCCAGGGTCACCTCGATCATCAGCATGTCCGAGATGGCATCACCAGCTGCCTGGTTAAATAAGTCAACGACATCTTCAAGCACCTTAGCAGCTTTTCCTTTCTTACCTTCTAATTCTTTTTCTAGTTGTTTTATTTTCATTTCCACAGTTTTACTAATCAAGGCTGCGCCGTGTCCATTCACCTCAAAATAAACTCTAATGTTAAACTTTTGAGCCTTGTGATACAAATGTCTCATGCTGTGTCGTATACAGGTTGGCACCTTCATAAGGTTTTGCAGATACCTTGTGGAACTTCCATTTGCGTTTGCAGTCTGCACAGCGCCAATATTGAAATTTTCTCCAATCTCCACCAGGACTCTTTAAGGGAGCTGCTAGTTCACGTTGCTGTCGCGTTGCCATCTATGAGGTGAAACTGACTTGGTCGGCATTGCGATAGTAAGACACAACTCTATCTGCATCGCCACGAAAGGAGCAGCATCGTTCATTAGACTTCATCTCCATTCCCTCTGGAGGTTTCTGGTGGCTTTTTACGAAGTGAGCCCCACATACATGGCTGAGCTCCCTTTGACCCCATCATTAAACAGCTGAACTGGCAGTCGCTGTGAGAAGTAGTATTACATCTCCTTTCACTTCAGAGCCCCCGTGCCATTTGCACAGTCAACTTTACGTGACCCGTCTTCATCTCCGCTGCAGGAAGCCTGTTTGGTATGCTCCACAAAAGCCTTAGAAAGTTTCTGGCAGGACCCTTCTCTGGTTGCCTTTCCATATGGGCCACTGGTGTATCTACAGAACACTATGTAGTGCAGCTAGGGTGTTGCTAATAAGCCATACTCGTGGAAATCACCTCCTAAAGCAGTTGCTCCATCTATTACAGATTGTGAAAGTTCCTCATGGCGGGGCCGGGTATCCCTAGCGATAATCACATAGGCATCTTGCTGCAGATCCACAGTGTCCCTCTCGCTGATGCCCACGAGCTCTCACTGCAGCTCCTGCTCCTGCATTGCCAGGCACGTGGCATGCTCCTCCCATGGTGGCGCCAGCATCTCTCCCAAAGGGTCAATCAACTCCACACCATTGTCTTCCTCAGGATTGTGTGACGCTGTGCCCTTGACTCCTATGGTGGACTTTGTCAGCCCCGCAAACAACCTCATGCGGTACATGATATGATCAAGATGCTCTCCATTTGCTGGAAATCTGGCAGTCCCATACTGAAGGACAAGGCCACTGGGCTTGGCGTGTAATGTTGAGTATGGGTAACAGCACCTAAATCCATGTCTCCACCCAAAACCTCCTTCCCTCCTCCATCTAAACCAGGTCTCTTGCTGCAGCCAGAACCCCTCCGTTCAATCTTAATCAAACGACCAGCCGGGCGTGGTGGCGCACGCCTGTAATCCCAGCACTCGGGAGGCTGAGGCAGGAGGATCAGTGTGAGTTCGAGACCAGCCTGGGCTACAAAAGTGAGTTCAAGGCCAGCCTCAACTGCATAGTGAGACCCTGTCTCAAAAAAAAAAAAAAAAAAAAAAAAATCAAACGACCAACACCTGCAAGTTCTCCAGCAGATTTTGGAGCCAGAATGTTGAAGTAAACTTTACCTATGTAGTCCTTATCCACTTTATCTGTTTGCTTGCACCAGAAGTAACCACTTCCCTGAAATAATGTTTCAAAATGTTTCTATATCTGTCTGTCTGTCTGTCTGCCTGTCTGTCTGTCTATGTGTGTGAGTAAACGCATATAAACTGAAACAATAAGTTATTGGCTTAATAAAGAGTTCTCTCTAAGTACTGACATTTTTCTGAAGGTGCAGGCAGTTCTTGTGCACGGGCAAAGCAGAGCCACTACTAAGCGTGGCCTCTGGGCAGTGTGTCTTTGGTCATCTCTGTGACCATCTGAACAGCCTTCCTCTGGCCCTGGCTTTGGGAATCCTGCCTCATCCTGGTCTTTGATGGAAGTTTGCTAGACAGACTCCCTGAGCTGAGGTCTCTCAGACATTCACTCAAGGTATTGTGTTTTCTTTCTCTGGGTTTTCAGGCATTCTAGGAAGTCCCTTATCTTATGTCCACCCCCTTCTCTGCTCTTTTGTCCTCACCCCACCATGTAGGATTTATTCTTAATAATGGCAAAGGAGAGTTAGAGATACTGAAAAGCTTGGTGTGTGAAAAATGTTGTAGAAAAAGGAACAAAACAATATTTTCCCCATATCTTTAGCTTTTGTTGATCAGGGAAGGCATATGGGCTTTTAGTGAGATCACACATTAAAGAAATAGGAATCCAGTTACTCTATCTCATGGGCAGTAGCGGGATGTGTCCCAGTGGGATGGTCAGGGTTCCACCTCTAACTTCTCTCAGGTGCTTCCCCCTTCTTTCTGTCACTTTATGGTCACAATTTGTGTGCCTTGTAGTAAATTAAATTCCCTTGACTTAAACAGATTGTAAATGGTTTACAAAGATGGCTGACTTTATTCAGGTCAGCCTGGTGCCAGGACAAGAAATTGCCTTCTTCTTCACTGCCCTGCTATCTCTGTGGTCTCTGTCCACATCCAGGTAGAGTTAAAAGGACCTAAAAGGTGATGGAACAGTACCCTGTCCTGCTTACATGTGTGACCTAAGTCAGGTACAGTGGAATGGAGCGAGGATTACTCTTCTCACTGTTCTTCAGCTGTAATGTTAAAACTTTCCAGGTTTAGGTATCAGCATTTTTCAATTGCTCCAAGACCATCCTGTAACTGAGGCACAGAGAGGCAGAACTTTGAAGACCCATCAAGACTGCTGAACAAAATTATTCAAAGCATGAGATTTGTAAATGAAAAAGAAAATTCCTACTACTTGCAAGAAGTTGGTTTCTATGGATCAGAGGGAAAATAGTACAGCAGCTTATATTTTGTCTGAGGAAATCAAAAAGATTCTGATTTGAGAACCATGGCAGCAAAAGTTTGTTATTACTTCAGTAGACCAGAAGTCAGGAAGTTAATGAAATCATATTCATAGAGATTTGCTATATGAAATAACATTTACACATCATTTGGAGAAACTATGAATTTCTTAAGAGTTCTCTTGTGCTGTCCCATCTGCCTCCTTCTCGGATGCTGGGGGTACTCAGCCCACGAAGTACTTGGGTGCCCTGTGAGTGGGGTGACACCGTGTTCCCTGTCCTGCCTCCCACCTGTGCCCTTGACAAGGTTCACATGCCTTTGTCCACACCCACACAACCAACCCATCCACAGCCTGGCCCTGAAGGAAGCCCGGCTTTTAAAGTTGCTGTTTTCTTCTTCTCTAAATGATGGTGTCAATTTGAATCCAAAGTTCAAACAAACACCATGCCAGAGAGGGGCACAGCAGAGCCCTCAAGAAGATTAGGTGTCTTTGACTTACAAAAACAGTGGGAGTAGGAGGCCTGGAAAATCAACATTGATAATCTGAGTCATGCTTGTAGATTTACCGCTCTCCACAGACAAACAGGTATCGCCCGTTTTGCACTAAAACCTCCCTAGCAGCATGTGACTCAGATGGAGGGTGAGTGAAGACGCAAGACAGCATCTCAGGGGGTCCCCAGCCCTGGAGACCCAGGCCAAGGCTGGAAGTGCTGCCATTGGGAAGAATGATCATTAGGCTCTACTCCTAGGCAAGTATCTAAGAACTCTGTTAACTCATATTTTTATTCAAAGTTTTGTTTCACAGTTTATTCTGAACAAAAACATAAGGATAGGTAAATAGACCTGTACCACCCATAGCAGCAGAACTGACTTTTTAACAATTCGAAGTCAAGTTTCATACAGCACTTACCAAAATGGGGTCCCAGGACCATTAGCACTTAGACTTTCAGAAATGCAAATTCTCAGGCCCCATCCTAGATTTGCTGAAGAAATCCTGTGGCGAGCCACTGAAGTTAGTGCTTGGAAGCTTTCCAGGAGGGTCTAGCGCAGGGATATTTACTGTGCCAAAGACCCTCTTGTCTTCAGCTCTCTGAAGCTAAACTATATTCCTAGCATTTTTCTTATGCCCAAGATAAGACAGCAAAGTCGAGTCTTAATTGTCCTGTTATCAGTCAAAGCCTATGGAAGAAGAAAAAAAAAATCAGTTGAGCATCACAGAAAGATTAAAATGCTGAAATTTTCTTTTTTGTTCCTTATAAGTCACAGAATGTATCAAGGTTTCTCTGACTCAGTGAACTATGAGGAACATAAGACAAAGCCAGAAAAGTTAATGGCATTAACATTAACTCAGTTTAATGTTAATGTCAGAGGAGAAATGCTGGATTCTAAAACAAAAACAACTTATTTTCTTAAAGAGCAAAGACTAACTATATCTTTTTTTTTTTTTTTTTTTTAGATAACAAACTCCTTAGTCTGGAATAGATGTTAAGCGAATATTTATTGGAATTAAGACAAAAGGTACATAAAAGCAAGGGACAGAAGTATAAGGAAAAAGTAGAAAACAACCTAGGAAGAAATGAAAATATGAGAGACAGAGAAAAGGATAGAGAAGATACAGATGGCCCTGCCTGTGGGCTCAGCATCCATGTATTCAATGAGGGGAAAATACTTTTATTTTTTGAGTTAAAAAATTATTTATTTATTTATTTATTTATTTATTTATTTATTTACTTTACTTTACTGGGGATTGAACTCAGGACCCTGCACTTATTCTACTGAGCTATCTCCCTGGCCCAAATGTCAAATTTTTTTTTAAAAAACTGGCACCTGTCAGGTATGGTGAGGCAGGCTGACCATGTCAACATGGGGAGACTAAAGCAGGAGGGTTGCAGTGAGTTCAAGACCTGCCTGGAAGACCAGGAGACTATGTCAAAAGGAACACTTCTCCACTGCTGGTGGGAATGCAGATTGGTGCAACCGTTATGGAAAGCAGTGTGAAGGATCCTTAAAAAACTAGAACTGGAAATCCTATTCAATCCAGCTAGTCCTCCTACTGGGAATTTTCCCAGAAGAACTGAAAACATCATACCATAGCGATATCTGTGCACCTATGTTTATAGCAGCCCAAATGTAATAGCCAAATCTTGGAAACAACCAAAATGCCCATCATTTAAAGAATGGTTGAAAAATATGTGATATTTTTATACAATAGAATATTACTCAGCTATAAAGAATGATAAACTGGAAGACTTCATATATAAATGGATGTATATCAAACATATATTCATAAGTGAAATAAGCTAGACCTACATTTGTAAATATCATATAGTCTCCCTAGTATAAGAAATCTAAAGAAGAAATAAAAATGGAAAGGCATAACACAGTTGAATGGAAATCAAAGATTTTTGAAGCAACACTAAAACTATGCTTGGAATGTGTGTCATTCGGAACTTTTAGACGTGTACTGCTTCTACTGTAAACTCAGTTATTGCTATACTCTCTCTCAAGTAAATGGTTGTTTAACCAAAAAATTAAAAAGGGTATTAATTGAGAATAAGACACTAGGCAAAATTCCATAGGCTTGACAGGCTACAATTTTGTACATCCTTAGATTTCTAAATATATGTGTAAAAATATGTAACTGCTTTTATCACATTCTATAGAGATTTATTAGAATACCAATGATTGAAGGAAAATAATAATGCCAAGCTAAGTCTAAGATGTTTGATATTCAGAAAGGCCTTGATGTTGAGCTCAACTACTTATGTTACAGAGTAATAGTATCACGAAGCTTCTCTGCTGGAGGGTTGACAATGTACGTTAACACACCAAAAATTGGAGAAAAAGAAGGGCCACCAGGATAGCCATCATTTTGGCTTTAGCCTTTAAAGCTCAGTGAGGACTCAGGACATAGGAGAACCTGTGTTGTAACATCCTATAACTCAGTGGTTTCCCAAATTTTCTGGTTAAGGAGATTATGGGGCCTCAGAGGAAAGGGTTAAGTGAAGTACAGTGTGCCTAGGGAGAGTCACTTGGGAGAAAACATTCTCTCAGGTATCCACAGAGTGCAAATGAGTCAAGCAACGACCATGACTCATCCCGATGTCTGACACTGACAACAGTTCTACAAAGCACTGCACATGGTTCCAAAGTTAATCCTGAGGAAATTTGACCTTGGAAAATACAAATGATGAAGGTTTTATTAGATAGGTTTGCTTTAACTTGCCCTTGATCACCCAGCAGAAAAGCTTAATTACAAGGCATAAAACAAAGAGCTAGATTAGTATGTTGAGCTGTAAGAGGCTTAAATCAACGCCTTCAACATTAACAGTTTCACCAGTAAACCAATGCAATTATGAAACATTGTACTACATATTCAACTACTTCCTCCTTGTTCAAAAAGAAAACTTCTTTTTTTCTTCTTCTTCTTTTTCTTCTTCTTCTTCTTCTTCTTCTTCTTCTTCTTCTTCTTCTTCTTCTTCTTCTTCTTCTTCTTCTCCTCCTCCTTCTTTTTTCTTTTTCTTTCAACCAATATCAATTGGAAAATGTATCATGTCTACACCCTGTGCTCTGTATAACTTTTATGAGGACAACAATATACGCTGTGTCAATTATTGCGAGTGTGCTACTAGCATGTTTTGAAACTCTCATATTGTTATCTCTTATTAAAAGTAATTTTAAAAAGTAAAAAAAGAAGTTATTAGAATTCATTAGGATATAGATAAATTTTGGTGTTATAGGGATTTCAATTTGTTGTTTTTCCATTTATTGTTCTTATTTTAAATTATAAAGAAAAATTGAATACATATTTTGCATACTTTTTCATTAAAACAAAATAAAATCTTGAAATTTGGGGTATTTCTTAATTATCCCACTATAAAATAAAAAAACAAGTAAAAGATATTCATGGCGATACTGCACATGTACAGATTCTTCACGTCGCTGTTTCTCAAACAATGAAGTGCAATAACTATGTGCATAGTATTGGTATTGTATTAGGCATTGTAGGTAGCAGAGAGGTGATTGGCACACAAGAAGAGCCACACAGGTCTTATACAAATGCTGTGTGACACTCTAGGGGGCACTTAAGAATCTGAGGACTTTGGTACCTACAAGGGTCTTGGAATGAAACGCTCTGCATACCAAAGGACAAGTAGCTGTACAGAGAGGAGGGAGATGCCTACAGGAAAAGAAGCAAATGAGAGTAGAAAAGAAAAGAAAAAATCCCTTGAGTTACAAGGAACTAAACTGATGAATAAACTACAGAAGAAAGGCTGATGAAGTTCAAGTATAATGAGCTAAGTACCAGACAGCGAAATATTTGCCCCTTCAAAAATTATTCATGAAAGTTCTCACCCTGACATGCTGGCCAAATTTCAAGGATAAAGAAGAAGACTTTTAAGGATGCAGGATTCTCCTTTAAAGAAGGGGCACCTGTTTTTGAGGTAGAGACAGTTGGATCTCTGATGCAGTGAGGTCCTGTCTCCATGCTGCTCAAGCCAAAGATGTGCAGATTTGAGCAATGAGGACTCTGCTTGCACCAAGAGAAGAAAAGCAAGGGTGATTAAAAAAAAAAAAAACCTTTCACTGTGATGAGAAGATTTCTCAGGCACTCAATGCTCAGCAGCTGCTGCCCAAATGTGGGAAACACAGCTCAATGGAGCAAGGATGGCGAATTCTCACCTTGAACCGCAATTCACTGTTCACCTCTCAACCAGCCAGCGCCCACCTCCTGCTTGGTTTCTGTCTGAAATGAGAAGGAACTCTGTCATAATACAATGCACAATAAGTAAGAAAAGCATTCCTGAGCACTCAAGAATGCAATTGCTGAGTGAATTACATTTTAAATTTATGAATAGTGTTTTAAAGCAGTAACTGAGGGGTTCAAGAGCAGGGTTAGACTAAGGGAAAAGTATGATGTGATGTGAATGTTGGCAAGAGATATCTGCTAACAAGGAGAAGCCTGCTTATTTCAGAAAAGTCATCAGGAAGCGTAAGGTCCCTCCACCAACACACGAGAAGCCACATAGCAGGTACATTTTCAGAGTCATGGCAGTTCTCCATGTCCAGGTAAGGGCAGTCTCTTTCATTAACACTTCCACTCAGTAAACCACGAACCTCCCATGCAGTGAACTGGAGGCTGAGCATTCATCTTCTCATCTCAGGCAATACACAAGAGAAGACAGTCCACACTTCGACTCCTGCTTTAGGAACCAAAAGCAAATCCTTTAATCTAAGGGTTAGTGCCACCAAAAGATAGATGATGTAGTAGTTTGTACACAAATGGGTAAAAGAGAGCCGGGCGCGGTGGCGCACGCCTGTAATCCCAGCACTCGGGAGGCTGAGGCAGGAGGATCAGTGTGAGTTCGAGACCAGCCTGGGCTACAAAAGTGAGCTCAAGGCCAGCCTGAACTGCATAGTGAGACCCTGTCTCAAAAAGACAAAAAAAAAAAAAAACAAAAAAAAAACAAATGGGTAAAAGAATCCAAATAGCTCCCAAACTCTTCGGTCTTGTTTCAACTTGGCGTTCAAGACTAGCTTAAAGATAACTGTTCCTCATGCATCACATACAGAAAGCAGATTGAGAAGTTAAACATGTTGCTCAAAGAAAAACAAAGCGGCAGATGTGGACAGATGCACGGACGTTGGAGCAATAGGAGACATTATTTTCCCTTGCACGATGCTATCTGGCCAACTGTGATCATTCTTTTTGGCATTTCAATAATTTTACTGAAATAATAATTTTACTTTTAGTACCAAACATAATGGTAGTTGGTTAGGTCACCTCTGTCAACTCCCAGTTAATGCTGATATTTTCAAAATATTGAAGTACTTCAGCCTTTTGGTAAAACTGAAGTTATCCATAAAACACAGTTTACAAAAAGTTAAAGGTAGAAAGCACTATGGTTCTTTTGGTTTACTTTCCAGTGCTTATTTATCTGTAAGATAATGCCAAACTGGGTTAGGTCTATTCTGGACAGACGCAGGCGTCAGGCCTCTCTGAGGGATGGTTCACAACACTAAGAGTATGTACACGTCTCCTCACATTCACTGGCACACACAGAGACACCCAACACTACCTCAGGGGTCTCATAATTATAGAGGTGCCTGCTCACTTTTCTTAAGACACAATATGGAAGTTTGGGAACGTGTGATTCATCTTGATCAAAGGAGCTTAGAAGGACCACTCTCAAATCAACTCAGTGAAACAGACAAATAATAACTTAGCTTCCCCATGAATATTACTCTATCAATAAAATCTGGCTCCATGACATTTCATATCAATCAAATTACTACACCATTTAAAACATTCAAGTCAAGGTACAAGGCAAGATTATGATTACGTGAATACCTACACATGATCACCCAAAGACCTGACGATGTTTTTGGGTCAGGCCAGAGAGCAGTTCCTGGAGCTTCTCCTCCCTTCTAAGTACAACTGTTAGTTTACCACAGTCTGTCATTTGAACCTGAGTAAGGCTTGAATCTATGAGTAGACTCTGGTGGAATGTGAAAGTAAGAAGGATGTAATCTAATTCCAAGCACCTTTGTGCACAAGAAAATAAGTGGTAATGAATGTGTTTATGCACCAAATGCCTTTCCAAAAACACATTCCTCTTTTCTGAGATCATGTTCTCTGCTTGCCTAGTAAGAGTCATGAGAACTGGCAATTATTGAGTGCCTATCACAAGCTAAACATTTTACAGACATTGTTTCTTCAGTGTTTCATGATTAAGCCAAGTAGGTATTACTGTTCCCACCTTCAATTTAAGAAACCAAAACCAAGGGGAAGAAGAAAAACAAAACAAAACAAAACAAAAACATGATCAGTATTACCAGATGATTGATAGCTCATGGCAGAGCTGGAATTTGAATTCATTGTGTTCAATTAAAAACCTAGATTATTGGTGGTGCATACGTGTAATCTCAGGGCTTGGGAGGCTGAAAACAGGAGAATCACTACAATGCCCATCTGTATGGTGAGACACTATAGACCCTGCACTAAATACATAAAAACCCCCTAGATTATTTTCTATTGTATGATGTTGCATTATTTTCTAACAATACCAGCTTGGCATTCTAACATGTTGCCTCTTATTGCTAAAATTGTCAAAAAGATATAAAATCACACACCCTACCCATATCCATCCAGGCATGTCCATATTCACAGGACAGTGGTCACACACAAGGAGTTACCTGCCCTCAAATGCTGACCCTGACAGCACACGGTGGGAGAGGAATTTCTGAATTCTCCGACTCAGCTCCGCTCTGTACAACAGGTAGAGTGACAGTGTAATAGCTGAAGAACAGTCTCTGGATGAACAATTACTCTAGTTTAGGAGATAAAGTATGGTTCTAGGATTGAAAATAAAGTTAATTAAGTTTTTTTTTTTTTTTTTTGTACGTTATGATCAGGCCTTTTCACATTTACTAAAATGTTAGCAGTAAAAAAAGAATAGTGTCAGAAATGTTTTGAACACTTTAAATATTAGCCCTCAGGGTGTGTCGGTAGGAGTATAATACTCAATGCCTACTCAGTGTACCTTAGCTGAAACCATTTGGAAAATGAAAATTAGTGCTAAGAAGGCCACGATTAAACTTTAGCTCAGTTTGTAGACCTGTAAGATTTCTTTTTGCTTCATGCCCATACCCGTAGATAAGACTCCTAATCTTATTCATTGATATTAACAAATATCATTGGACACCAGTGCTCCTTATACTAAAGCAATTCTATGGTCTGCAGAATACATGACTTACTGAGAAGCAGGGAACACTTCACTCATGAAAAGGCCCCGTTATTGTTGTTAATAAAAACACTAATGTTGCACACCCAGTGCTTCTAACAGCACTGTTCACAACTACCAAAAGGTGCAAATGACTTCAACAGCAGGCAAGCGGACAAAGAAAGTGTGGTTTATGCATGCTGTTCGGCGGTAGAAAGGAAGTTCTGACACAAGCTACAACATCAATGAACGTGGAGGGCTTTATTTCCAATGAAATAAACCAGTGATAAAAGAATGAAATACCATCTGCTTCCCCATATCTGAGGTACCAAGCCCAAATCCACAGAAACAGAAAGAGGAATGGTGATTGGCAAGGCTGGCGGGAGGAGAGAGAAGATGAAAACGGCTGTGGAGCTTGCTTACCTGGCAGTGTAAATGTACTCACCACTAAGCTCTTTACATTACGATCTTGTCTTTTGACATCTAAAGCTTTACTAAAATGTTAACAGAAAAAAAAAGGTGTCTGGAATATTTTAAACACTATTATGTAATAACCCCCAGTGTTATGTCAATAAGAGTAGAGCGTGTATTAAAAATAGTTAAGATGCATTAAATGGTCAAGATACAAAAATGGTTAAGATGGTTGACTTCGTGCTGCATTTATTTTACTCAGCTAAACACCATGAATGCTGAGTTTAATCAAAGTAACTCTGGCTACCATGGTGGCCACCAATTAGTGTGAGGCATCTTATTGCTACAGATGTGTAAGATCTAATGAAATAAGGCGTTTGCCCGTCAGTATCTGATCTCAGTGATGGGCTGCAGCTGTGGTCTGAGTTTCGCAGTCCAAACAAAAGTCTCCACCAGCCACCATAGGCTTTGATTCTTCCCTAGGGGAGCTACAGGCGGGGCCCTTGAATTACAGGCAGAGCGTGGCAGACACACTGAGGCGCACCCCTGTGGATTGCACTCTGCACCTTGCTACATATGGGAGACTGGGGAGTGTTCTGAAATTTTCCTTGTAGGGCAGTCATGTTCAATCTCATGGCTGTCAGATTTTTGTTTTCATTTCTGATAGCATCATTGGAGTACTACGCAATATCCCAGAGTGTCAATATTTGCCTCCGTGTATTTTTGGCCTGCTCAAGCATACAAACTATAACTTGGACAATTCCTCTAAGCAGAGAACAATGAAGATCCTTTTTTAAAATAGAACTTAGACTTCTGGTTTTGAGCCTTGTGAAAATCACTGCCTATTAACTCCTTTACAGGGTGTTTAAATTTCACAAGTGTGTGGATTGAAACCTTTATTTTTCCTAAGCTGGAGGAAGGAGAAAATAAACATGTATTAACAGAATTGAGAGTTATCTTCAAGCCCAGGATAGAAGTTAATTAGCAAATGATTGTCTTCCAAAATAGTAACACAGCATAAATAAGAATAAGTTTATTTTACTAGTAACTTTTTCTTTGTCAGATACTATCTTATTCTTTGTTCTTCGCCCTGACTACTTGCGTGTCATATACACATGATGAAGCGTCCATGAGAAAGTGAATCTATGTGTGTACTGCATCTGTTATGTGATACACTGAGGTATATTTTGAAACAAACAGCACAGCATTTTCTAATCATAGAAAGAGTGGAGATTTTGCACCTGACACCTACTGCTGCAGGATTATTCAAACATAGCTTTTCAGTAGCTCCTAGTTGACTACAGAAGCCAAAATGCAAAGTGACGATTTTCACCCAGAATCCCTCTTGACTCAAACTCTCATAAAGAAGTAGAAGCCACTCTGAAGACCAAGTGCCACCTGTTAAAGGAATGGGGACCACGTGACCTCTGACCAGATGGCTGCCAAGGAGTTTTGGCTGCATCTGTGGTTTCCATCAGCACCCACTGTCTTCCCTCAAGAGCCCAGGGCAGATGATTACAATGAAGAAGCCGCTTTCAAAGGCCAGAGATGAAAGGACCAGTGGAACCAAGTGGCTCAGCACAATGACTGATTCTCTTTGGTCCAGTCCTAAGAAATGACCTATCCTTGACCTTTTAAAATGCTACTTCCAGGGTATCAACCTGTCAGGGAACTGGAGAGATGTCACGGCAGGTGGGGCTATCGGATGTGACCAGTGGGTGTAGGTCACAAAGCAGTGATTTCAGCCCCTAGACTTGCAGCTACGACAGGACAGTGACCACATGGCGCCCTCTCAAAGACAACGCCAAGCTAGTTCTCAGGCAAATGAAAGGAAGAAACCAGAAGTGCCCTGGGCAGGAACTATTTTAATAAGAGTTGCAATACTTTGAATGAGAAGGGGAAGCAAGAGCTTCAAATCAAGCTTCCCTTTTAAGTTCCACCAAGAACAGGTGCTCGCCTTATTCAAGGAAATTTTTCATAGGGGAGATTTCATGCATAGCTAAAATCAGCAGCAGGCCTTTTTTTTTTTTTTTTTCTTCAAAGCTGGGCTTGATTTACAGATCTTGATATCACTGTACTGAGTTTTTACATCTATGATAATAAATGTGTGTGCTCACAACACTGGAGTCAAGAAAAAGGACCACTTACCATTTCCTGGGCATAGTTGAAAATATTTGCAATATCAGAATGACTGTCTTATCCTCTTGTTAAACAGACGCACTTCATAAGTAACATCACCTGTCATTGTTATTATCATCCCATGAGATAGGCATCGTCATTCTGACTACGTAAATGAGAACACTGTTCCTTAAAAATACTGAATAATGTAGCAAGGCTAGGAAGGGGTAGAGGTGGGTTTGAACTGAAGAATTCCACAGCTTTGTTTTGTCACCTTCCCAAGGTAAATAAAACACATATACAAGGTATACAAAGTCATCAGAAAAAAACCCAAGGAGGTATCTACAAATGCATCCATTACCTTCCCTCTCTACTACAGGGCTGGCCGACAAACCAGGAAAGTGCGGCATAGTCTGCTCCCCAGCTTCACCCAGTGTTCCACTGCTAGTGATGGCTTCAACCCTTCCCAAGATTAATGTTTTACTTGTCTCATCCCTGGCCCTGTTGACCAACCTTCCCCATGGTGTGTCCTAAATAATAGCACAGGGCAACGTGTCTACACGTTTCCTATTAGAATGACATCTCCTCTCTGGACTTCTGGAAATGCTTCATTTATGCAGTCATAACTTGTGGCCTAAGCTCCTCTTCCACCAGAGTTCTGCCATGTCACATACTTGCAACAGTCACAGAAGGAGAGGGGAGCAAGAAACTTTGCTGGCTACCATCACCTTTGTCTCTCTCTCCTCCGGGATGTCACCCTTTCTCTTGCAGTTCTTCAGTTGTCTGGCTTCTTTCAGAGTCTGTATTAGTTACTACGATTCAGATAGCTAGCTAGCTAGATAAGTGGGCATTTTCCGTTTGGGTTTCCCCTAAGCACTCTGATAAGAATTCCTATGCAAGTAGGAAATGCTAGTAGAGGAACAACGAAACAGGACACAGAGAAGTGAAAGTAAACATTCAACGGGTAACAATCACACAGGTTACCACTGAGGGGCAATGGAGCCTCACAGGGGAATTCTGGGAGACAAGGAGATGACCTCACAAGGGATCGCAGGATTCTCAGCCTCATAAAATTCTCCTCTAGATCCACTGAATCAGAATGTACATTTGTAACAGGATCCCTTGCTAAAAAATACTGTGGTAGGATACTCCTCAAAGTTAATCAGATGAAAGGACAAGAAACATGGGACAGTCAACAGCCACCTCCTATCTGACGCTGGTCAGGAGCTATTTCTGAGAGTACCGAAGCTCTGGCTTGATCTGTATATGGATTGAGAACTCATGCTCTGGGTGGCTGAAAAGAGGACCCAGAGAGAAAAAGAATGACACTCCTAAAAGGCCCCCTTGAGCATGCAGAGCTGTAATAAATCCAGCTATTACACACTTAAATATGAATGTAATATTAAAGCTAAGGTTAGATCCCAATAATAATAACCACCATGACTATAATACTGATTTAGGGCTCAAGAGGCCTTACACAGATTAAAGTGGCCAGGATTTCCTCTAGGCTTTACTTCTAAATAAAGCAGTTAATTTACCGAGTGGAGAAATAACATTATCGCATTCAATTTTAGAGACATTAAAATAAATATAATAGCATTTACCCAGCAGTTATTTCAAGCTCTCTCAGGTAGGTTGTGAGTGAGGTCAGGAAACTAGGGCCCCATGCTTTGCTCGCCTGTTATAATTTCTAACATTAACCCTCAGGAGAGTGAAACAGTGCGCAGCCAGTGTTCACCGCAGTATCAAACGGTGCACTACATTTATTCTGGAGCGCATTCAAGAACTGAAATTATAGTGGAAAAAGAGACTGGACTCCTGGTATGACATTAAACACTGGGAAAGCCATTTGGGTTCCATCCAGAAACATCTATGACTACTCCCAGACACAATAAAGTAACTGCACAAGAGAAGTAATTTCCACAAGGACATTACAGCTTTTTTTTTCTCAACTTGGTACTTGTATTTTAAGGAAGTAACAGAGAATTCTTTAGCACATATAGAAAAATACATGTTTATTTTAACAATTCAAAATATATCCAAAGTTTCTAAAGAAGCTCGGAAAAAATTGACAATAATTTCTTAGAAATATCCAATTATAAAATCCTCAACATTGTTATTCTTAAATAATAAAGCTATATAAAGTATGGACCTAACATTTTTGGCTTTATGGTATTAGGATTAACTTATGACCTCAAATTATAACCTTGGAATTTTATCAAATATCAAGCAAAAAATAAATCACTTTTTGCTCCAATCAACATCCAACCAATTTTGAAATATTCAAAATATTATAATGGTACATTTATTGTTTTTGCATAACCAATTACCATAATTAAAAACCCTATGTTTATAAGATGAAAGTTACCAGGTTATCTGTTCTTCATTTCTTTATTTATCTGTTTATTTATTTATTTATTTATTTGTTTATTTATTTTTGTGGTACCAGAGACCAAATATGTGACCTTGCACTTGCCAGACAGGTACTTATGCCACTGAGCTATCTTCTGGGCCCCAGGCATTATGTGTTCTTAACTTACTTAAATGACGAAGCTCTATAGAATGCACTATGGTTTTCTCTGCCTTTATCTTCTTTCTACCTCCCATCTCTCTGCTCTTTGGTTTCCAGCTGCAAAACTAATTTTGCATCCCTTAGAGAAGTCTCTCCTGAGTCTCAAAGGTAACATTTTCTGTGGATTTCATCACATTACAGATTAGCTGCCAATTGTAACTAAAAGTCTAGTTGAAGTCAAAGTCTTGCTTTTGCTGAAAAAATCTCTCAAGTTGGGACTGCTGTCTGCCCTGGACAGAGCACTCAGGAAGACATGAGAGGCTTTAAGTTATTTATTTATTGATAGTATGATTGTATGATTGATGCTCATTGATATTATGAAGGCTGAGTCATATCTTATTCTATCATAAATTTTAACTTGTCAAAAGAAAGAAAGAAAGAAAGAAGAGAAAGAAAGAAAGAAAAAAGAAAGAAAGAAAGAAAGAAAGAAAGAAAGAAAGAAAGAAAGAAAGAAAGAAAGAAACCAAGTTGCAAAATCTTACTTGGTTGATTGGAGGAAGAGTTCTTTTTCTCAGATAAGTGTTATTCTCCCTTCATGTGTAGAACTGTAGAGTGGGTGAGAAAAGAACACCGTGCAGTAGGCGAGGATCACTTGATACAGTTGATTTGCAATAAATAAATTTACAAGTGTGCAGATGTGCTGAGTCTTGGAGTGAGAATAAGTCTGAGAATACCCAGTCCATCATGTATTAAAAACTAAGAGTCCAGGATCAGTGCTGTCTAATAGAAATGTAATGTGGGTCCCCAAAGCAAGCTCTGTTTGCAGTTTTAAATGTTCGAGTGGTCCTATTCTAAAAAAGGTCAAAAGAAGTGATGAGATTGATTTAGTGGGCTAGCATTTAGCCCTGTATGGATACATTGTCACTGTAAATATTTAGCCTTGATTTTTTTAATGCTAAGTCTTCAAAGCCAAGTGTGAATTTTATGCTTACAACACATTTTTAAGGGTCCCAAAGCCACCACTGTAGTCAGCTTAGGTTGGACAATTTATTAAATGAACCAAATTGCTCTTAAAAAGGTTTATGGCCTCTGTAACTGCCAGATCAAAGCACCAGCTGAAAATCATGAAGCTGGAACTCCAGCTTTAGTACTGTGAGTTCTGATTGCTTTTATAAGTATTCAGAACTGCAGGTACCTAACAGCCTTTCTGTAAGGATTGGTCGGACATCCTGTTAAGTTTCTCACATTCTCATTTACCCATGCCCAGCCATGAGTAGCTCCACGTGACACACGCTCCCAGGTTCCCCATGGCATTCCACCCTTAAGCCCCTGCCAGTTGTTTTGAAAACAGGAAAATGACTTTAATTCTAACTTGCTCTTTGGTACCAAGATCAGTGTCAGTGTGCTCTACTTTAAAATGTGATCTGCTTGAGGTACTAAAAACTCTCTTGTAAAGCTCCGTCCAAGCCCTTGTATGGTCACAAAAGAGAAGCCAAGAAGCAGAGCCATGACTCTGTGGTTTGAAAATTGTATAGATGCTAGGACTCACTTTTCATGTACTATAAGCATCTGGTCACCTTGGGATTAGAAAGGAGACAAACCACAGCCCCATTATTTCTATAGAAAGCACAGTATAATCTGCAAGAAGTTACCAGAACCAATAAGTCAGTTTATTAAGTTTGTAGGGTTAAAGGTCAATATGAAAACTGATTGCATTCTATCTAAACTAGTAATAAACAATTAGAAATTAAAAGCTACAATGGAAATAAAATGAAGTACTTAAGGATAAAGGTGACAAAAGATATACACTGGAAACTATGATTTTTTTTTTTTTTTTTTTTTTTTTTTTTTTTTTTTTTTTTTTTTTTTTTTTTTTTTTTTTTTTTTTTTTTTTTGTCTTTTTGAGACAGGGTCTCGCTATGCAGTTCAGGCTGGCCTTGAGCTCACTTTTTTACCCCATGCTGGTCTCGAACTCGCACCGATCCTCCTGCCTCAGCCTCCCGAGTGCTGGGATTACAGGCCTGCGCTACCATGCCTGGCGAAACTACGATATTTTAAAAAACTATAATATTTTGCTGAAAATTCAGGTGATCAGAACAAATGGTGATTATGTGCTACACGCATGTGCTAATGAAAGAAAATACGGAGGGGTACCTTGCTCCCTGGATGGGTCAGAGGGACCGCTATTGCTTGGATATCGCTGTTACCCAAGTTCTCCATAATGGTGAAATCCAATCAAGATTCTAGAGACATTTTGGCAGAAGATGAAAGATAATTCTAAAATTCATTTTGGTATTCAACTAACCAAAGCAAATACAATGAATTGAATGTCATAACTTCATCTTAAGATGCCAGGCATTATTAGCAGTGTTGAGAATAGGCAAAAGCTTTAAGAGGACGTTTTCCCAAAAGATCTTCAAACAAAGGGTTGGGAAGCACCTTTTGGTCTGGTTGCAGCAAAGGGCAAAATACATCGCTGTGGTATCGTATAGAATGGAGACTATCGAGCTAAGTCAAATAAATAATTTGCTGTGTATATGATCAACTCAATAAATGGAGGGGCTGGCCAGATAGTTGAGAGGACTACAGCACCTGCTTAGGCAGACACAGGGACCAGGGTTGCATTCCTGGCATGCTGTGCTGGCACATGACTATAATCCCCGCACTTGAGAGGCTGAAAACAGGAGCATTGCTATCAGTCCTAGCTACATAGGGCGACCCTGCAGATCCATTAAAGAGTGAAGGATCTTGAATGCTCAGGATGGTTAGAACTAAGCTGCCTTCAAACTTAATACATGCAATATTGTTTTCATTCACATATTATTTTATCCTGCTCACTTCTATGAAAAGGCTTTAAGTAGCTTTTCATTAGAACAGCTAAAAGTTTATTGAGTTCCACATATATTTGGTTAGGTTGTAGGCTTCCTTGATTCTCCTTTGACTAGAGAGGAGATGGCAGAGAAGCTTTCGTGCTACATTACTACATAATGGGGAAAAACCAAAGGGCTTATATATGTTTTCCACTGTCTAGACTTTGTGCTTATTTTAGGTCCATCTAATGCATGAAGTAAAATGGGACGTTTTCCAAGCCCAAGAAGGGGAACATATAACTGGAGCTGTTGTCATGGGCTTTCTCATGCTAAGAAATTTCCCATCATTGTTCCAAGAGGCAGACACTTGGGAACCACACGTCAGGAAATGGAGGGTTTCATCTAAGTGGCCCTTTGCCATGTGGACCACAGGGTCAGAAGAAGTTTTTGAATGATGGCACCTCCTACTCAGCATCTTCCCTTCCTGCAGAAACTTAGATTCCTTTTAGAGAAGAAATTGGTGATAGAGGATTCACATTTTTCTCTTGGAGGAACTTTTTCCATGTTTGCAAAAAATAGTACAGCAGTCCCTCCTTATTTTGCGGTTTGACTTTTGTGGACTCATTGTTTTGTGGGTTTCAAAAAATATTAATCTATATTATTTATTGCATATTTTTTTGCTACATTGTGGGATTTTTGCAGTGCCGTACAATATATGTGTACTGTTAGAATTATACAGGTTTATGAGTTTAGAAAGTGGTTAAGCACATTAGAAATGTTTTTAAAGTATAGGAAAGGTTTATAAGACTGTGCGAAGGGTTTATAAAGCCTTAAAACATATATAAGTACTAAAATAAATACAATATCGCTATTCCGCTCATTTTCACTTATCACGGGGGTGTCTGGAACATGACCTCCACAATAAGTCAGGAACCACTACAGTAGAAATCAATGAAACTGAAGACCTCAGGTTGATACTTTAGGTCTGATGCTGTTTTTGATGGAGATCAGAAAAGTCTTACATGGATACATCTTGTATGTTGAGGAGTTGGAGGACATTTACTAGCATCCGAGTTCATGAGCCTAAGGTATAATGAGCCTTTAGGTTCATGAAGAGGACTCTGCTTTTAAATTTTTAAAATAGAAATAGAGGAGATAAGCACTGTGAATTATTATCTTCCTGATAAGTATCTTTGTCTTTTCTAAAACGAAAATTTTAGAGAATTAATGGCTGGCTGCATTTGAACTGTATGCTTTTCATAATGCCTGTTGTACCCTTCTTCAATGTAGAAGATGTTTTCTTTCCTCCTTCCACTGACCACTATTGTCAAAGCCACCTCACTTGTTCAAGACCTTGGTGATCCAAAGTTTATTCACCTCTTTAGCTCTTTAACTGCCAGCACACATGTGGTGTGCTTCCCCTAATTTGGTCTTGAGCCCTTTCTCTCTCTCTCTCTCTCTCTCTCTCTCTCTATTTCTCTCTCTCTGGACTGGAGAGTGGCTATAAGGTCTTCCTCTTTCCTGATGGGCTGCAGCACATTTGGTCATAGGTCTTCACGACGTGCCTTTCATGGGGCACTTCTATATCCTGGCTGAGGGCCCAATGTTTAGGTGGCCAACCATGACCAGGCAGTGTTCTCATAAAATCTTGTTTATCCTGGCAGATATCTTTGTGGTTGTGACATGTGCTCAGTTTATCCTCTGTCTGATCTGTGTTGAGTTTATTTCTGTCCAGGTAGTCACTCTCCAGGGGAGCCCTGTATGGACAAGAAGTGAGGGTCAGAAGTGGGTGGCATCAGGTGGGACACAGAGGAGGCAGCTCAATAAAACATGTGAGAATAACAGGATCTGTATGTTACAAAGAGTGGGCAGCCTGCCTCACAATCTCACAAGGCTGATGGAAAAGGAAGGCACTGACAAGCAGGGGGGGTTGGGGGGGTGGGGGGCAGAGAACAAACCTTTATCAGGATACAGGGCCCTGGCCAAGTAGGTTTCCCAAAGAAGTTCTAAATGGTAGGTCTAGAACATATAGGTACTCTGAGATAGAGAAGTGGTCCTTGTGATGACCTGCACAGTCTCCCTGTGTCGAGGTCAGCAGGCAGTCAGGATGTGTCAGGGTGTATCTGGCTCTCCCATGGGGATATGATCACCAAGAGGAAGTTACTAAGGTGGATGCTTGGGTTGACCACTTTGAGAAACTAGGAAGTAGTGCAGAAGTGAAAACTGTCATGGGTGACTTAGTCCTGCTTCTGCTATGAGAAAGGCCAATTTTCATTGAAAGCCATATAAAAGTAGAAAAATTTACTAAGCTGACATCTTAGTTACTGTTAGAGATATTTGCACCTCTTCCACCAACAACATCACACCCTCCTTCACTAACAACACTTATACCCTACAAGACAACTTATGAGAATTATTTCAGTTCCATATATGGTCTTGACTCTCAAAGATGCTGGACCTTTGCCACATTCCATTTGCTTAAAATATCAGTACTGCCACAGATTCTAAGCTGGGGGACCACTTCCTTTGAAAACTTTCTGATTGACGATGCGATGTGGGTTAAATCCCTTCGTTTGTGCCCTCTTTTTCCTCTGGCAATATTTATTTCATGGTGGTTTTGGCAGGTTGTGTTTTCTAACAAGGCACAAAGCTGTCTCTTATCCTAAACGCTTCTAGCTTGCATTTCCTGCATCAGGACTTACAAGCATAGATCTCTTGCAGCCTAGGCTGGCCTTTATAATCAGAAGAAAGCAGTGGAAGAAATGGCTCATGATTTCTAAAACTGAATCTGTTTTTTGTGTTTCTTTTGAAATGCTAGTAAAAACTAGAATAATACATGAGGTGTAATAACTCTAGGACTGTCACATCAGAAAGGACATATGATACACGTGTTACCAGCAGTTTCCCAGGAAGCATATATCAGATGACAATCTGCAAGAATTCAGCTGAATCAATGGGGACGTCTCAAGATAATCCCAGCCCTGGCCATCAAGTCACCATGAGCCAATGAATCTCTAGCAGAGCCCCAGACATCATGTAACCTTGCGCCCTGCTCAAATTTTTAAGATGCAGAGCCAGAAATACAATAAACATGGTGGGTTCCATCCACTAAGTTCAAACATAATTTGTTACAGGGCACCAGTAAGTGAAATATTATTAAAGAAGTGGATGTTCACTCATCTTATCTGGAAGATACCAGGCTACGGAACATGAAGACAGGCCTGTTTCTGACTTCTATACCATGATAACCTCAGTGGTTAGCTGCATGTGCACCATATAATAATAGGAATTCATTAAATAATCAACTAAATGAAAAGAGGAGTGAATGTGTGGACGTTGTGTTGTTTTTCTTGTTGCTGAAGGAAAAAAAAAAAAAATGCTCCGAACCCGAAATTAAAAGATGAAAGGGGGGCCCAGCGGGATGGCTCAGTGGTCTAAAGCACCTGCTTGGGAAAGCTTGGGCGGTTTCAGGACCGTGGTTCGATCCCCGGCACCACATGCTGCTCCAGCCCTGCACTTGGGGTGGGCTGAGCTGGCCATAAAAATGAGTGAATAAACAAACAGAGGTTCTGAAACAAGAAAAAAAAATAAATAAATAAAAAAAATTAAAAAAAAAAAAAAAAAAAGATGAAAGGTTTAGTTGGTTCATAGTTTGCAGAGATTTCAGTCTGCAGCTAGCTGACTCCAAGGTAGGGTGGCCTGGGAGAGGGGCATAGCAAAGGAGAAACAGTCCATGGAAAGCAGGCAGGCGTAAGGCAGCAAACAGCCAGCAGGCCAAGAAGCGAGCAGCAAGTAGTAAGTGGTGAGCGGCAACCTGCTTTTGTCTCATATCCCATCCAGGCCACCCACCTGTAAGTCAAGTCCCACTCACGCTCAGGGCGGGTCAGCATGAATACTACCCAGAACTATGCCAAACCAGTGAATGGACTAACTTAGTATTACACACCCTTAATTCCAGAATCACAACACTTAATTCCTAGCATCACACAGTGGATCTGGGCACCTCTGAAAGGTCCTACTGTGATGGTTTGTGTATAGGTGTCTGCTCAAAGCCTCATGCAGTCATGGGAAGCTTCTGGAATTTGTAATTGATTATTGTGGGAATGGGTGCTGCACCTCCCCGGGGGCAGGTGATTTGCTTTTCAATGTAAGGAAGGAAAGGAAGCTAGCTGCTTGAGCTGCTGCTACCTCTCCCTTCACTCTTGTTCTTAGCTGCCATCATGAAAGGTTGCCCTCGGCCAAGTGCCACTCTGTCTTGGAGCCAGCTGAATATGGACTGAAACCTCCAGTCACTGTGAGTTAAATAAACCTTTCCTTCCCTCATTTTGAGTGTAGGGATTTGTCCCAGCAGTGAGAAAAGAGTAACTAAGACACCCACCAATGACCATATGAGGCTTTGGGAAGACACTTAGATACGTGTCATAACAGATACTTTCCTCCTCCAGATAGGTGTTTACCTGCCTCTTTCCTAAAGCTTAAGTTTGATGGCTTAGTTTTCAATAGTGGACGTGCCTACAATAGTGTTTTTCTGATCTGTCAGTTTCTATCTCATTAATTCCTCCTGTACTTTTCTTTGTTTTTTTTTGTCTTTTTGAGACAGGGTCTCGCTATGCAGTTGAGGCTGGTCCTGAGCTCACTTTTGTAGCCCAGGCTGGTCTCGAACTCGCACCAATCGTCCTGCCTCAGCCTCCCGAGTGCTAGGATTACAGGCGTGCGCCACCACGCCCGGCGCCCCCTCCTGTATTTTTCTTAACCATTCCTTGTTCTAGTGAAGTAGCTGAAGTAAAGGGCTCATATCATCCAGGTCTCAGAAAACACACCGTGTACTGCATATGGCTGATGGAGTGGGAAGGTAGTGGGGCTGGACTACCTTCATCCCTGACCTCTGAAGTCCTGCCCTGGAGAGGCTTTGCTGTGGCATGCATGTCGTATGTCCACCAAAGACTTATGTGATGGGCTGGCCAGATAGCTCAGTGGATTAAAGTGCCTGCTTAGGCAGCTGCAGGAATGGGGGTTCAATCCCTGGTGTGCCAGCTCAGCCCCCAGGGTGTACTCAAAGTGATTGAGACTGGATGTGGTGGCACACACCTATAACACTAGCAGCCGGGAGGCTGAGAACAAGAAAATCACTGAGTTTGATCTGTGTATCGGGACCCTGGAGACTCCCTGTAATTAAAAAAAAAAAAAAAAAAAAAGTGTATGTGCTCAAGGCTTGACTCTAGGGATGCCTAGGAGGTGTGGCCTAGTGTAAGATCTTTGTCTTCAGGGGTGTGTCCTTCAAAGGATCAGAGAGCTGGGAATGGTGGCACATGCCCCACATCTGAATACACTGGAGGCTAAGGGAGAAGAGTCACAAGTTCAAACCTACCCTGGGCAAGTTAGAAACTTAGCAAGATCCTGCTTCACAATAAAAATAAAAAGGGCTGGGGAGATAGCACATGTGCTAAGGTCTTGCGTTCAAACCCCCTTAGGAGTGCAGAAGGGAAACAGGGCATTAATGGGAAACATAGTCTTTCTTTGTGTCTGATCCAAGATGCAGTCACCCGCTTGCTCCCATAAGCCCAGCTAGTAGCCACTTACTTCATGAGGTGATATAGGCAGTGAGCGATCAACCAGCCTAGGCCACATCATTGGATTTTGTCATGATCTGGGGTTTTTGAAAGGGAAACAATGTAATACAGGACACATTTTATAATATCAGTTTATAAAGAATCACCCCAAGAATCATATACAAGATGTACAGGAAATCTGTCCACATACTAAAAACCAAAGGATACAGCTGAGGGCCTAGATCTTAATGTTCTGCATAAGTCCAGCTGAAATTCTGGAGCTTATAATGATGCCTCTCGCAAGCCCAACTGGAGGCCTAGAGCCCACAATAAAGTCTCAGGCAGGCCTACTTCATGAAACTACATGGGGAAGGCCCAAAGGCCAGGGGTGGAAGCTAGATACTCTATACCGGCGATGAAAGATCTATGCTAGCGGGCTGAGGGATTTGAACTGGAGCTAGGGAGCGACACTTAAGGTGAGCACCAGAGCTCCCCTAAAAGTACCATAGCCGTCCTCAGTAACAGCGAGGTCCCGAGCTCCTCCAGTGATGGTGAAAGCTGTGTGCCCATCCTGAAAGCCAACATGACAAGCTTCTGCATGAGGCTGAGCAGTTCACCACCTTGCCCTCTAGAGACAGGAAGAGGTAATGCTCAGGATGAGGACCAGAGCTCCTCCAAAATGAACTGTAGACATACTCAGCACCAACAAAGACTCCTCCTCTGACAAGAACAGCTCAGTTCACTGGGAAAGCCAGCATGGCAAGGTCCTCCAGCAGAACAGCCCAAGAGAAATGGCAGCTTCCAATGGCACCAGCAGCTTCCCCTAACAGCTCCTGTAACAGCAATCCAACAGAATCTCCTGTTCTGCCTTTTATGCTGCTGGCAACAGTCCTCAGTGGGCCTCCCATAGCAAGCACCATGCTAGTTCAGTTTAGCTGGGTATAAGAAGCTGACCATCAGTTAGCTGTCCACTACCGACTTGCAACATCTGATAAACCTCTTCTCTTTACAGAGTTAGCTGTCCCTGGTCTTTCATTGTAGTGGCATGAAGAGAAGTACAACAAGTGAATTGGGGGCGGTGGAATTCAGGTGCTGTGATGTAGGGAGGGACATCCCAACCTTTAAAAGTCTGTGCCGTAACCACACCTCATACGGAGAATGAACCCTTTTAACCTGGAGTATTGTCTCAGCTATAGATACTGGACTAAGAAAGAAAGATAGGATAAGAGCTAAAATAAGAAGAGGAAGAGGAAGTCTATACTTTATTTGGTGTTTGCTGAAAGCTATGAATGATAAAAAGAACTTTTTTGCATAATCCCATTTAAACTGAAATAAAACCTCATTAGATAAGTGTCATTTCCAAGTTGTATATGAGAAATCTAATGCTGAGAGAATTTAAGTAGCTTGCTCACGCATAGCTAGTCAGTGTTGGAGCCCAAATCTTTAGACAGGCCTGCTGCCTCAAGAGGCCATGTTCTTCCCACTCAACTAGGGCATGGGGAGTTCGGTTACCTCCTAGACGTATTTAAGTAGTTCACAGGGAACAAGGCCCAAACAGGACAGTGCCCTGGGGTCACTTGATTCTTATACTACAGGACTGAACCCTCATTTATGCCAATTATTTGAATTGGACTCCCGGGTTGCACTCCTCCCTGAGTGCCTAAGCACACCCAAGTGCTCCTCGGTGACCTGGGGTCCCAAGTTCTGGCCATGCCTTGAGGTTCTAGAACCCAGGCTATCGGATTCCAGTGGAATGTACTGCTCCATAGAGCAGGGTGAAGAGCCCCCGGGCTGATGGATTGCAGCCATACATTGCTTCATACCCAGGAATGCATTTGTCTTGGGCAAAGGCAAAGTGACTCTATGATCCATTTGGGTCACCCACGCTACTTGACTGATCCCAGAAGCCACTATGACTAGAGCTGGTTTTGGTAACCTCCCATGACACAGCGTACACACAATTTCTGTTTGTTAAGGCAGCCCACACTCAGTAATTTCTTCACTATTTACAGTAACCAATAAGAAAACGAAGTCCTGATCAAGTTGCTCTAGGACTGTAAAGAGTTCTCTGATGTATTTCCCAGCCCAAGGAGTCTGCTTTCTAGAGGTATGGCTTGGGCTGCCAAGAACACAGCCAGGTTTTATTACTGATGGCTGTGCTCCTAGTGTCTAAATAAAGGACAATTTTCCCAGAATTCCTTTTGATGTTTTGCTTTCTTTTGGTTTTTTTTCCCCAATTCAGCAACTATCTCCTGTCATCTGCTAGCACAGAGCACTCTGCTTGACTGCTCGGCCCTACGGAGGGGAACAGGAGCTCAGTCACTGCCTTTAGAGCACAATGATGGGATGAACAAAAACATATACTCAACGCAGACCACGGAGAGATTAACTGGGCCCTTGGGATGTTCCCAAAATATGAGGGACACACGCAGCAGGAAGAGCTCTACTCCAATGGGCAGTTTCATGTTGAATTTTGATCATAAGTTTGTTCCTGTGGTTTGGTATTGTATGAACTCTGAAGCCTTGCTGTAAGCCAAACATTAACCACATAGTAGAAGTACCCAACCCTATATCCTGAGCTTGCATAGTGCATGATATGTAGCGACTACAGAAAGATGACAAACCTCAACAGATGTTTGGTCATTTACTACTCTTGGATGGGTTTAAAAAGGATCATTCCTAACATATACATGCTGATGCTTAATTCTTATCGATGGAATTTGTGGTTGAATGTATAATTATAATAGATGATAGTTTATATATAAATCAGTTCCAATAGGTAGAATTTAGGCCCTTGAGTTTTTGTATACTTCCCATGACATTAGAAATAAATATGAAGCTCCTTTCTAAAAATTCTTTTAGACTATGCACGTGATGCACTAAGTCAAGTTGTACTTTCAGACCAGCTCGGTAGAGTGGCAAAATTTAAATCTTCAGGATGGAAAACTCCAGACTCTCCAGTGGCAAAAGGTAACGTTGGAAGCAAAAGAATAGGTCGAGGAAAAGAATAATTAGGCAAAATGAAATCAAATAATAGCTTCAGAAGAAAACACAGATAGTCAGAGAATTAAGAAAGAAGGGAAAAGGAAAGAAGAAAAAATAGACTGACCACGGGAGGAAAACGTTAGAGGGGACCCAACTTACTAACTCATTGAGCCTTTACTAACATACCCAAAATAGGACTCCACTTAGTTCTCAGCAAATGACACCAAACACCAAAAACAATAAGTGACTCATAACTTAGAAAATTAGTTGAATGAACTATCAGGACAGATATAAGGTTTTTTTTTTTAATTTGGTATTAATAGACATGTTCCCTTTTCCTGCTAATAATAGGTCAGAATATGCAACTGATATTCTTCAGAACCTAAAAATATATTTTGTAGTACAGTGTATTCTATTTCGATGTGATACTTTCCTCTGGCTTCTTTTTCCTCTAGATTCACACAGAGAGCATTGCAGAAGCACTGAAAAAGCTATTCAGTCATGGTGCTTGAGAAAGAACAAAGCAGCATCATTGTGGCATGATGCTAGAGTAAAAGACAGAACACGTCACAGCAGCCACTGTGGTGTTTATCATGCTAGCACCTTAGTACCTTTCCAGCCTTCACGAGCGTTGTGTCGGTATCCCTAACTGTGGTCCACGGCAACGGTGATCACGTGTTAACTGGCTTCCTTTATCAAGTCTGTGCTTCGCCTCTCCGCTGATGCCTTTCTCATTTGACTTCCAGCCAGTAGTCACTCACCACATGAAAATACCAGAGCTAATAAGATGATTGGGTGAAAAATGCAGAATAACAACCATGTAATATGTAATGTGCCATAAATGCAGTGTACACATATTATGTATTATGACAAACCCTTGGTAATTGCCCGCCTGGTTTAATTTTCAGCTGAGTAAAGGGAAAAAATTCTGAGGCAGTGCTATCTTTTTCTCTTTTATTATTACTATTACTACCAATATCTGAATTGGGACGGGAACCACATGAATTTACCACTGCAGCTTTTAATTTCTAGAATTTTTGGAAGGGAAAACTAACCTAAGGTAGAATACCCAACTAGGCTCAGCTTTCCTCAATTTTCTTCCTGCTTTTCATCAGAAATGAATTTCAGATTAACTTTTAGGTAATAAGAAACAAGAGTCCCCTATGAAATTTGAGGGTAGCGCAGTCCCGCATACAGTGGTGTGGTCCAGGCTGACAACGCGGAATTCTCCATCATAAACTGGCTCATGGCTTCATGCATGAATAATTGTTGGATTTTGGACTGCTGCTGGGGTCTCTCCCGAAGAGAAGGGGGCATTGTGCCTGGGGATATGGAGAGGGTGAGTGTAGAAAATGCCTGGGCAATTCTAGTGTATGTCAAGCTGGGCACTTTGTTTTTTTATTTCTCCTAACCTTCCAACTTAATGTCTGAGGAATGCTGTACTACAGTGTATTCAACATTAGACCTCAAACAAAATATCTAATGGGTATGCAAGGGGCTCTAAGATAGGAAGCACCACATCTTTGTCAACAAGTGACTTATGGTGCAGTGGAAAAGTTTGCATGACTTTGATAGAATTGTCATCACAGGGTCACCTACTGCATGGTCGAAACAATAGAGATTTATTGTTTTGCAGTTCTAGAGACCAGAGGTACAAAGTCAAGCTATCAGCAGCGCTGGCTCTTTCAGAAAGATATGAGGGAAGATTTATCCCACTCCCATCTCCTGGCTTCCAGGAGCATCACTTGCTTATGGGTGAAATCTTCCCTGTGTATTCAGATTCCCTTCACTGCGTGCATGCCTGCTTCTACATTCAAACCTGCCCTTTATGTAGGTGCATGAGTCATATTGGTCTGAGGCCCACCCAATGATCTCAGCTTAACTTGATCATCTGCAAAGACCTTATTTCTAAACAAGGCCATGTTCCCAGACACTGGGGCTTAGAGCTTCAATATGTTGTAGAGGACACAGCTCAGCCTATAGCAGACCTGCTGTTCAAATGGAGAAATATTTCCAAGTGTCTGAACTCCTGCAGTGTGCCTCCTCTCCTCTCACCCAGTTCCATTCTGAAGTCCTCTGTTACTTCACTGCTTTTGCCTCAACTATTCTGGGCACAGCTGGGACTCGTTGTGACTTGAAAGTCCATGCTGAGCTCCAAGTCCTTGCCCAGCATTGTTCGATCCTGTTCTTTGCTTAGGCATTGTCAGTCTCTTGGTGTTGATACCTTAAGCTGTCAGTTCTAAGATCTTCTCCAACAAGAAAATTTCATTCTGTAATTTTTCTTACACAGTGCTCAGTAGTCCACTCCTGGAGTAGCACACACTTCTGCCTTCAGTAAAGAACCATGACCTCAGGGGACACACTGGGGACTAAAACACCAGGGAATGGAGGTGTTGGTAGTTTTCTCTCTGCATCGCTGTCTTGTGTGTGTGTGTGTGTGTGTGTGTGTGTGTGTGTGTGTCTGTGATTAAATCCAGATCCAGGCTAGGGGTGAGTGGGAGACGAACAGGAGTCTTCATGAAGGAGGGCAGCCTTGAGTTCAGT
>PVJA010011418.1:0-54731 GCA_004027025.1 Myocastor coypus
TTCTTTAGTAGTATTAAAGTCTCTCATTGTAGTTATTCTTTCTCTCTCTAGTTCAGAGATTATTTCTGTCCTGTTCTCTCTACCTTTCTGTAGTTGTTCTCCTACTTTGGATGCTATTAATTTAGACATGTCTTTCTTTACTTCAGTGTTATTTCTGCTCTGGTTTCCTTTATACGTTTCTCCAGTTGTTTTTCCACTTTATGCATTTCTTTTTTAACTTCAGATGTTATCTCTGATATCAGTTGCTTTATACATTTCTGCACTTCTCTGTCTACCTCAGATCCTACCGATTCAGAGCTTTTTTTTTGTGTGTGTGTGTGTGTCTTTTTGAGACAGGGTCTCGCTATGCAGTTGAGGCTGGTCCTGCGCTCACTTTTGTAGCCCAGGCTGGTCTCGAACTCGCACCAATCCTCCTGCCTCAGCCTCCCAAGTGCTGGGATTACAGGCGTGAGCCACCACGCCCGGCCGATTCAGAGCTTTTGTCGAACGATTCCAATTTTCTTCCATGGTAGTGTCTCCTGTATTTGATATGGGTGGGCTCAGGCCCTTGAGATTGCATCTTACTCCTTGTCGTTTTCATTTTGTATGGAAGTGATGTCTGTACTTTGGTGAAATTATGCTGTTAGCATCTATGGGGGTTTGTTCTGGATCCCCCAAGTTGGTTCACCTCCAGAAGTGCCTGGCTGCATGTCAGAGCTTGGGCTGCTGGCTGCTGTGAGGCACCGTGGGTCAGGACTGTGGGTGGAGTTGGAGCTCTGGAGCTGTGGAGTCCTGGTAGGCTCGCAGGCCAGATGGGTTGCCAGACGAGATGCCAGATGGGTTTGGTACTGGAGCTCAGGCAGGAGGAGTCAAAAAAAACATGGGGAGGCAGGCCAAGGGTCCTTACCCAGCAGACGCATGGGCCAGATGGGTTCGGGACCAGAAGTTGAGCAGGAGGACCCGGAAAAAAAGTGGTTCCCTGTTATTTTAAATGGCATATATGTGAATCATTGTGTTGTGTGATCAAGGTGCCCCACCAAAGCCTCAGATGCTTATATGTGGCTTTTTCAGAGCTGCCTGGATCTAGGGTTTGTAATACTGGGATTAAGTATGTGAGGTACTAAAGTAACTCCTAATGGGAATTAGCACAGTCCTGGGTGTGTTTAATGGGAAGCCCCACCCTGGGTCCGAGTGGCACCAAGGAATAGATTTATTGCCCTTGTAGAATGAAGGCACAGAAGGAAGGCAGGCTCGCTGTTTTGCTGGTTTCTGCCTCCTGGTGGCCACTCTGTGAACCCATTCTCCTCTGTGATGTCTCTGGCATGCTAACCTGCCTTACAGCCCACGGAATGTGGACCGAAACTTCTACAAACTATGGAATGAAGTAAACTTTTCCTCCTTTCTCATTTAACTTCGGGTGTTGGGTGTTTTATTTCAACAGCAAGAACGTAACTAAGATAAAATGTATACCGAAATGCATATGAGATTGGAAGACCTTAATCTTAATCAACCAGTGACCATTTTTCACATTTTTTTTTTTCCTGCACTATTTCTGGGGTTGAACTCTATATATATTTAATCTATATCATCTATATCTCTATCTCTATCTCTATCTCTATCTCTATCTCTATATCTACATCTATATCTATATCATCTATCTCATATCTGTATCTATATCTATATCTCTATATCTTTATATCTCTATATCTATCTATCTATCTATCTATCTATCTATCTATCTATCTTCCTGCTCACACTATTTTTGGTATGGAGGAACAAGGCAAGTGCTTCTGAAGTTTCATTTTAGAATGTCTGTGTTGTCTAAACCTTCTGGAATACATTACAGTATGGCAGTATACAGCCCATTGTCAGGCCTTCATTTTGCATATTTCACAGCATGAATTTCTTTTCCCCATGGTGGCTATAAATCATGAATCCCCATCTCTGCTTACAAGGTAGCATTATACAAGTATCTCATTTACAAGCACATTCAGGCCATATAAGCATTCAGTATCCCTCTTCTCAGAAAACAAAACAAAACAAAAAAACCTTGTACTTATCTGAAGATGTATTTCCACTCAGATTGAACTGCTTCGCTGTCTCTCACTTTGCTTGTTAGCGTTCAGTGATTGGCAAGTCCCCTCCAGACAGGGCACCATCTTCTACATGTAGGTTTAGGAATAAGTACCCAATAAAGCATAGCCAAAAGAAAATATATAAATCTGTTTTGAAATTCAATAAATTCATAAGCCATGCTACTCACCAAGGCCTGTGGGAGCATATACATCATAAAACAGCACTGTAAAGCTATAAATATTTCAAGCACTTAGCAATGGCTGAGAGCACAGAACTGAGAGCCTGGCAAGAGATGCCCCATACAAGATGCCCTAGTGAGAGCTGTTGAAAGGGCTTTGCAAGTAGTTTGTTTTATTAAGCAAATAAAAATCACCGTCCCAGCTGGAGCCTAGGTCTTCCTTATGGTAGGTTGCATAGGCACTGGAAACCACCCCAGCTGAAGTTTGGGTGCCTTACTACTTTCTTTCCTGCTTTCCTGCTCTGTGGATGACTGTTTCCCTTTTGCATATGATTAGTGAAAGAAAGGATCACCCAAAACACAAGAGAGGCAGGTCAGGCTCGGTGCATGGTGGGATCTGCTTCAGCACTGACCTCAGTTGTCGCACTTGAACCTCAGCTCTTAACTGAGAAAGCCTTCACCCTTTCATCTCATTTGTGGGTAAAGCCATATTTTATTTTACTAATGTTTGCTCTTCTTTTCTCTGACTGTTATATTTGCATATGTTTTGCTATCTTCCCATTTTGTAAGTTGTTTGCTTAAGTCAGCATTTTGTCAGTCATTTTCTTGTTCTTTTTTAAAATGAGAATTTTAAGGTGTTGCTGCTTCCCACCAAACATGTTCTATAACATGTTATTTATCTTTTAATATTTGCTTTTATTATGATTTATACACTGACTTATTAACAACTTAAAATAATGCCATTTTGTAAATACTGTATGCATTTTCATTCTCTTTTACGATAAATTTATAACTTCATTTTCATTTGTGAATTGTCTGCATGCCATTGACTTTTGAAATTTGGTGGCATTTACTTAGTTTGTGATTTACAATTTTTTTAAAAAATTTTTAGTTAACACAGGGTCTTACTATGCAGCTCAGACTCATAGTGATTCTCCTGCTTTCAGCCTCCCCAGCCCTGGTGTTAGAGACGTGCACCACTATGGCAGAACTTAGTCGCTGGCTCAGCACGCCCAAAGGCAGGGCCAGCGTGGCATGTGGTACTAGGGATAGAACCCTACTCTCTGTGCCTGCCTAAACAGGTGCTTAGTTCACTGAGTTATCTTCCTAGTGCTGATTCACAATTATACGTGGCTAATTATGGAAATTTATTTGCTAATTACTAAGTTGGAAGTTACACACTTTCTGTAAATGTCCTATTTTTTTATCCTAATGTCTTTCAGTACAACTATTTTTTTTTTGGGGGGGGGGACCAGGGTTCGAACTCATGACCTTACACTTGCTAGGCAGGCACTTATGCCAAGGAGGTATCTCCTCAGCCCCTTTTAGTGCAACTCTTGGAGTTGATTTTTCTAACTGTTTCCTCTGACTTTCTTCACCTCATTTTCATACATTTAATTTCTTTTTAAACTTTTTATATTTTCCTATTATTTTCTTCATATCTTTATGTATTTTTTGTTTTTATCTTTTTCAGTTAAAATAGTATCTTCAGATTTTCCTCTCAGTTTTCATGTTCACATATATCCTGTTGTATAACCAGACATTTTTTTTTGTGAATTGTACACTGTTTCACTTAATCAAGTAGCTAGCATGAAATAGTGCTTCCGACTAAAGGGAATATTCACTGTGTAAGAAAATGCATGATGATTTCCCTAAGTTTTTGTTTTATTTCATATTCCCATGGTAACCTCTGGCATTTTAGGTAGCACCGCTTCCTCTCCACTTTGTTTGTTTTCTGTGCTTTTGCTTTATTCATTCTAATAATTCCATATATTTCTTTGTGGTTTTTACTTCATTATTCTCTGATGGTTTATTGTGCTAAGTACCTTTCCTTGTGCATATTTGACATTATCTTTGGGGATTAAATCAAGGATGCTCTTCTGCTAAGCTACATCTCCAAATAGTTTTATTATTTATTTTTATTTTTATTTTTTTAAATGTATTTGGTTGTTACAGGGTCTCACTATACAGCTCGGACTCGTGGTGATCCCTCTGCTTTCCACCTCCCCAGCACTGGCATTACAGGCATGTGCCACTATGCCCAGACTCCGGCCGGCTCAGCCTGCCCTGGGGGTGGGGCTGGGACAGCATGTTGTGCTGGGGATTGAACCATGGTCCCTGTGCTTGCCTGAAATTTCCTAAGCAGGTGCTTTTTAGTCTGTTGAGCTATCTAGCTGGTCCTATTTATTTATATTTTTTTTTTTATAAAGAAGGTTACTAGAAGTTGCACAGGCAGGACTTGGATTTACATTCCTCTGTCTTTACACCCCACGGTGTGGGGATTATAGGTATGTGCCACTGCACCCGCTTACTCTTCTCATTTTCGTAATGTTGTAACGTTTTTAAGGAGAAGGGATTGAACCTAGGGTCTTTGTATTGAGCTATGTCCCCAGAAATCCTATTATTAAATTTTTTTTTTTTAAATTTGAGACAGGATCTCATTAAATGTCCAGTATCGAATTTCATTTTGGGGTCCTCCTATCACAAGCTACCAGAGCGCTGAGATCATGTTATCTGCAACCCCACATCATCATGGTCAGCTTCCTACCATCGTCTTTTGAAAGTTAGAGTATTCATTGCTTTTTAAGAAAGAATTGGCATATCCTATGTCCTTTCTATCAAATCTTTGCTTATATTAATGCCAAAATCTAATCATAAATTGTGACTGAGTATAAATCTGGGAAAGCCAGTAGAGTGAGCTCCTGTACATCACCACGACTTCACTAACATAGTGGAGCAGTACTGAAGATAGGCATGTTTATACCTTTCAAGAGTTTTATATTTTGAGGTTATAAATATGTGGTGTGTCTAATTTTATTTTCCACATTGATTTCTGGTGTAACAAAATATTTTCACTTTTAGATTTTTTTCTATCACTTTGCTTTATCTAGCTATTAATTCTCTTACTTTTTTTCCTCTTTAAATTCCTAAGAATTACACCAGCTATAAAGAAGCCCTGTGGAATTTTAATATTTTGACATCATTTTGCACATTACATTTGTTATTTCTTAGGTGAAATTAATAGTTTTCTAAAATTTGTCTAAGAACGTAAGTCTAAAAAATGTGTTTCATTAATTAAATTATAAATTTGATCTTTTTTATTAGACAACAGCTAGTATAATTTCTGACTGCAGAAGTTAACTGAATTTTACTGCTAGACATTGCATAAAAAAATGCCCTCTAGAATATCTCACTAAAGTTTGGTATATTTATTATAAACTCATTGCAAATTTCAGAACATTTCTATTGTGTAGGAAGAACTTTTTAATCTATTATATATTTTAGACTTTATTTACATTTTTGTTTTCCCACACAAAAACTCGTGAAAGTTTTATTTTATTTTATTTTTGTTTTTTCTTTGGCTAGCTCAGGCTGCTTTAGGGCAAGTTTCATGCTCCATGTGGAGGTGGAGGTCAAACCATGGTCCAGGTACCTGAGTGACTTTGCTGAATCAGGTGCCTTAATCTACTGAGCTACTCGGCAAGCCTCCCCTGGAAGAACTTTTGTTTAAAGGTTAGCTCCACTATTTCCCACTTATCCATCCTTTGACAGTCAGTAGTCTGCTTTCTATTTGAATCAATGTGCCTCTTCTGGATGTTTCAAATAAATACATTCATATGATGCTTCATCTTTTGTGCCTAGCTTTTAAATTTATAATAATGTTGTCAAGGTTCATCTATATCTTTACATATAGCAGCAATCATTTTTACAATTAAATATCATTTTATTGTGTCAATGTCATACTGCACAATAAATATCATTTTATTGTGTCAATGTCAACTGATAGTACTTCAGGTAACTTTGATGCTTGCTATTATGAATAATATACCTATGAACATTCATGCATATATCTTTGTGGGAAGATATATTTTCAGTTTCTTTGAATTTATAACAGTGACTGAAATTTCTGGATTTTATGGGTAATTCAATGCTCCACCTTTGAGCATCTGCCAAACTGTCTTCCACAGTGACTGTACTATGTTGCTTCTCAAATAGCATTGTATGAGAGTTGCAATTTTATTTACAATTTTGCCTAACCCTCAACATTGTGTTTTGCTTTTTGCTTTTCTCAATCACCATACTAGTGCATGTGAAGCAGTGTTTTTATACACTTGTTATACATTTTTCTACTTTATTAAATATGATGAAAATATTTTTGCATGATTATTGATCATTTGTATGTCTTGGGAGAAATGTCTGCTCAGATCCTTTACTTATTTTTAATTGGGCTGTTCAGTTTAGTTGGGATTCCTTTGGTATGGGCCTTTATCTTTATATATGTATATATATATGTATATATATATATATATATATATATATATATATATATATTTCTACTTTTTAAATTTCTATCATAGTGTCTTTTGACAGGCAAGATATTTTTATATAGATGAAGTAGATTTTTATTGTGGTTTCTGTTTCTGAAGCTACAAAACTATTTCTCAACCCAAGGCAGCACAAATTTTCACCTATATTTACATCTAAAAATTTTGTAACTTTTAGCTCTTCAGTGTAGGTCTTTGATGTATTTTGACAGAAATTTTATAGATGGTCTGCTGTAGGATTCCAAAAATTCTTTTGCGTGTAGATGACCATTCATACCAATATGACATGTTAAAGAGACTATTGTCTCACTGTGTGGTCCTGCAACCTTGCAGAAAATCAACTGAATATAAATATATGAATTTATTTCTGGGTTCTGGCTTCCATGTTAATACTTATAAAACTGCTATTTTATATTAGTTGCCATGATATTGTGGTAAATTTTGAAAATGGAAATGGAAACTTTTTACTTTTGTTCTTTTTCAAGATGGTTTTTGATACCCTGTCTGAAAAGAGCTGAAACCCTCTGGAGCAGAAGTCAAGATTGGAAAGCCTTGCCAATAAATGTCTGCAAGTTGTGTTTTGATCCTAGTTAACTGGACTGAGAATGCCTGTCTGTAGCCTATTTCCTATGAATTATCTCTTATCTCAACAGGGTCCATGACTTTTTGATTGGCATATTGCACTTTAAAATTCAAGCCACGTATCTATGAAAAATCTATAGCTCATATCATATTCAATGGTAAAAGGCAAATCTTTTCTCATTATTGATTTCTGAAAGCTGCTATAATATAAATTTGGTGGTTGAAACATAGAAAATTTTATAATTTTCATCATCAGAAGCCTATAGTTGAATATTCAAAACTATAAAACAGAGATTACAGCTGAAAATTATGATATTCAAAATTAAGGAAATCAAATTTACTTTGATAAAAAATACTTATAATGGAAATAAAGTATTCAGTGAAGCTGAGACAGACAAAATATAGGATTCTTCTTAAGAAAACCTGCAAACAAAAATGTTCACGCAGTTTTCTGTTTTCCCAAAAGTTTGACTGATAAGTAAAAATGCATTCTCTTCATGAATATAGATTGAGCCTTTAGTCCAAAAATATGAAGTCCATAAGAAGTAGAAAATCTCATGCTATGCAATATTGTTTCATGTACAAAATAATTATAAATGTATTAAATTACACTCAGATTGTGTCTAAGGAGTCCCTGAAGAAATAAGTGAATATAGACTTGAGTCTCATTCCCAAGATATCTTGCTGTATGTATGCAAATATTTAAGAATAGGGCAAAATACGATATCTGATACACTTCAAGTGTCAAGCATTCTGGATAAGGCATCCTTGAATCTTAAGTAGCTAGCATCCTATCCCCAAAAAATAAGCTTTTATGAAAAAAAACAAAAAAAAAAAACAAAAAGACAGAACATCACAGATCTAAATAGTTTATCAAAAGTTCAAGAGAATGGAAAAAAGAATGAGGAATGCTTCCCTGTTAAGCAATGATTGTCCTATTAGTGAGTTTCCTTGAAGCATTTGATAAACCCTACTTGCTAGTGTTATCCCTGTTCACCAACAGCAATCATTACCCTACAGTTAAGCATTCAAAAATAGAAAAGACCAACTAGATTTCTTTCAGAATCGAATTGTCTCATGAAATACTTGTAAAATGAGTTGCTTTTTAGGTCATTTTATGAGCTTTGCAATTTGAAGCGATAGGTATATTTACCTGTCAGTCATAGAATTTAATTGGTCCCTGTGCTTAAAACCAAGAACTTATTTGAGTCAGGTAATAAACCCTCTTTTTTTTTATTTCATAGTTTAGTGATGAATGGTTCCAATGTCTTTTACTAAACTAGTCCCAAGTTTCATTTCAGTGTCTCAACGTATGATACCTGGGAAATATTTCATGGTACCTGAAGTACTGCAGAATTGTTTTGCCAAACACATCTATTAATTCAATTGGAGTCTGGAAGTTAGAGATAATTTTTATAATAAGTTATACATTAAAGACACCATTTTCTGTTAGTCACGTAATAACACTCAAATATTTCAGATCCTCTTCATTGCCCCTTCTCTCTCATCTCTTTGTGAATGGAGGTTAGTAACTAAATTTGGAGAGGGTTTTTTTGCAGCGAGTGGGGCTCAGCCTGCCCTGGGGGCGGGGCTGGCACCACACGTGGTGCCCTGGGATCAAAGGATCAAACAGCTTTCTCTGTGCTTGCCTAAACTTGCCTAAGCAGGTGCTTTACATCTGTGCGTTATCTCACCCACCATGGATTGTAAGCTCTTGTTTTTGCCTCTATCCTATTTGGTTTTTAACAGCAGCCTAACACTTTTAACATGTTTGACCCTCTGTGCAATCTAAGATGTGCAAAGGTGAAACACACACATGGTTCTTGAAAATGATTTTTAGTAAGGAATGCAAGATCAATTATAATTCATCCTTTGATAGATTAAGAATAAAATACACTTCAAAATTTGGGAACTTGCTAGTTGATTCATTTAGTGGATGGTATATTGAGGTTGATCAAACTTGTGTAGCATAAGTCAAAGAGAAATGAGACCTTATCAGCAGCTTTTACTAACAATAAAAAGAAATACAGCTGTTTGCAGCACTGCTATAAACAGGAAACTGAATATATCTAAAACTGGGAAGTCTAACAAAAGTGTCAGATTCCTTGATTTCAAGGAAGTGAATGATTATTGTCCTGAAACCATTCTACTGTGATATCATTTGAGTTATCATGTCATCTTTTGTTGTGTATCATTGATTGTAATGGATTTTTATTGCTTTGAGAAGACAGATCCTACTTTTTACAAAAATTGTACTCGTTCCTGTGTACTTCATGAAGAGGAATATTGAACAGTGCACGGGTAGAAGTAAAATAGGCATAGGATGACATTTTTCTAGCCAGCGTTTAATTGTTTTCTCTTTTCCAAATACCAGATAGGATCAATGGTTAAGTTTTATCTAGAAGACTAGTTTGATTAATTGTTGAGGATAACAATACTTTCTCCTTATGCATACCTGCACTGAAGACTCTCTAGGTCTATATCTTTGAGAACTCTTTGATGTAAATGGATTAGATAAAGGTGCAAATGTTAAACTGCTGACAAAGGCAACCTAAATTATGAAGAACTGTTTTTCTTTACAAATGACATATAATGCTACTGAGGACTAAAGGCATTGATAACTACAAGATCTCTGTCTTGTGATAGCAAAGTAATATAGCAAAAGTAATACAAAAGGAAAAAGAATGAAATGCATGAAATCACTTCTTCAGAATAACTGGAGCACAGAGAATGCTATAACATTAAATTAACTGCAAACGTAAGTCTTACTGCCTACAGTCTCACCTGCCAGGCCCACACATGCTGTGCTTTCTGGGCTTTTGTATGAGCAAGGCAGACCAGAACAGCAAAGGAAAAGAGTAAATGGGAAGCTAGGGAAAACATCTAATTGTGGTCTTAAACCATAGTGCAAAAATCTAAGTCCATTCTAAACTGAAAATCCTAAATATGCCCCTGGGCAGTTAAGAATGTAAGTAAACTACAGGAGTGGACCACAAAATGTTCATGAATGAAAAGGTGAGTTCTCATGGAAGATGGAATCTAGAAAGGAAGTGAGAAACATTGTAAAATATTTGAGTAGCAAAGGCAAAGGAAAAAAACAATAAAGTGAAAATATTGCAGTCTATGAAAAACAAAGAGATTTCTCAGTCTCTTATCCAACACTAGACACAAAACCTTTAAAACTTGATTAAAAAGAAAATCTCTGAACTTTGCTCAAGTAAGTGAAGAACTCATACCATAAGAATTAGAAAAAAGAAAATTAACAAACTTGATAAACCTGTAGAGGCTCACCCAACTTTACTAGAGGTCAAGATAGGATATAACGCTGGGCTCTGCTTGAGATCTTTTACCACACAGGGCCACAATGACAGGACTGGATGGAATAAACTAACCAAAAAAAAAATTGTGGATCAGTATTTTTTGGTAATACTAAACATTCTAACAGCACTTCATTTAGTGCTGTTCAGTTTCTGTGTTTTTTCTTGTTTATATTTTTTTCATACCCTTATAAGGGCATGAATGATTAATTTTGAAAATACTTGTGTACATTATAATTCAATTAATAATCAAATTGATTATAAATAATCAAAACTAAATTTCTTATAGGTAGAGAAAAATGATGCAAAATAATAGAGAATAAATAGAACATGAATAGGGTGGATGGGTATGTCAAGTGATCAATACATATGCATATGCATATATACATATATACATGTTTACTGACAGACCAAGATTTATATGTATATGTGCATATAATTAGTCTAATGCAATTAGCCTGTATAAATCGATTTTCTACTTTATGTGTAAAAAATCTTGACCTCTTTGGATTCCAAAACTGAAACAAAATATTATTGGATCACTGTTAGATTAATAATTTTGATCATAGTATCATGGTCATATAACATTCTAGTTTTTTATGTATTTAGTACAGGGTCTACAGGGTCTCATTACACAGACTAGATTAGTGATCTTTCTGGTTTCAGCCTCCCAAGTTCTGGGATTATAGGAGCACACCACCACATCCAGTCTCAATTGCCATCTGAGAGCACCCTGGGGGTGGGGCTGGCATGGCAAGTCAGGGGATTGAACCTCCAGCCTCTGTGTCTGTCTAAGTAGGTGGTTTAATCTGCTGAGCTATCTGGCTAGCCCTCTACATGGTAGCATTAAAGGAAGCTTAACTATATTTATATAGCAACTCTGTGTCCCCACATTTGAGCTTCCTTTTATAAATTAAAAATATTTCAAAATATAAAGTAGAGAAAGTTTTATTTTCAACTATGTAATGTTTTCAGAATGTCCTATCATATTATAAATATTTTTGAAGATAGGATACCTGGCTTCTTTTCCCCTGAATTTTAGTTGATTGCTGATAGAATGAATATTTTTGCCTCAGGAAATTATATGTCATTTACATGAATCACTATCATGCAAGTAATATTTCATCAAAATTATGTTTTCATTCTTTTTCAAGTTAAGATAAAAAGTAATATGGAATGATGAAGAAAGCACAAGCTTTCAATCTGAGTATGAGCCCTCAGACTCTGATAAATCAAAACACACTTTGGAATTACAGTAAGAACCCTGACTATCTTTTGCAGAAAAGAGGATAATAATTCTATGCCAGTGACAGTGCCTGATGGATAATATTTTTTCTAAAATAGCTTGTGATGGAGCTTCACCATCAGTCTTCATGATACTGAATGTTGCAACTTTTCAGCCTCATAAAGATAGCCAATATGGGCTAAATTTGAGAGATATATAATATTTCACATATGACTTTCTGTACAAATCCATGGTAGAATTAAGCACATACTTAAAAGCACCATAATATGACATACATAAAATAAAAATATATTATATCTATTATTTCATACATATAAGGCAATCCTTTAACTTTTATTAGCAAATATGTCTACAAATCTCAGTAAATTTTCCCTCCAAATTTTTAATGAAGTGTTTTCATGTTTCCAGTTATTCCTAACAATGAAGTCATTGGTCAGGAATCCCCAAAACTGCTGCTTAGATCTTCAATAGCTTTCAACATTGGATATTGTTTGAGACCAGCATGTAGCCTTTTCTTTGGAAGTAAGTGTAACAAGAACAGGGACCACTTCAGAGAATTTCAGTAGGTCTCTTTTTTCTTTCACGTGTCTCTATCTTTGTTTTTCCTTTTGTATTTCATGAATCCCAGATTATGCTAGATAGAAGCCACTAAAGAAGACTGCTGAGGAAGATGCTTGTCTTTTTAAAATGTGGAATCCAGCCAGGTGTGGTGGCTCATGCCTGTAATCCCAACACTTGGAGACTGAGGCAGGAGGATCAGTGCGAGTTCAAGACCAGCTTGAGCTAGAAAAGTGAGCTCAAGGCCAGCCTGAACTGCATAGCGAGACCCTGTCTCAAAAAGGCGAAAAAATTAAAAATAAATAAATAAAATAAATAAAATGTAGAATCCATCACCTCTCTATGGCAATAAGTTTCTAGATCACAAAAAATAGACATTATAGCTTTTTTTTTTTTTTAAATTAAGTCAGCCCCAAAATGTATATATCAGTCTTTGGTGAGTCTGATGTAGTGTCGAAATATTAAAGTCTGAAAAAAAGAGAAATATTAAAGTCTGTAAATTTCACTAGATCTCTTTTCTCTACAAAATAAACTGCGCCAACAATTGTTTTTAATGGCTTTGTTAGAGGAATTGCTATAAACTCGTATTTTGCACTGTTTGCTAGTAAATACTTAATCGATATAATGATTATGGATGTTACTATATTAGTAGGGAATCACAATCTGTATTTGAAAAATCTTACAATGCTAGATTGTTTAATATATATTTTACATCAAATATGGTGATGCAGAAATTCCCAATTTATATTCTAAAGAGAAGTGTGTTTAACAGTTTGGTTGTCTTTTCTCTAAAGGCTAATAGTACAAAGGACTTTTTTTTATTTCATTATTTCCTAATTCATCATGGAAGCATAGTTATATCTTTTGCTTATAGTCCTAAGTGCAGTGTTTCATAATAATGACATTTTGAGGATCATTTGAATATAATGATAAATACCTAAGACTCTTATGGAATTCTCAGTATGAAAATTTTCTTCTTTAGAAGAATGAATAATATCCTTCTATTAGAAAAGTTTCTGTCAGGAGGAATATTCAATATTTCATAATTTAACTTCTGGCAACTTAAAAGTGATGACAATATAAAATGAAGTCTATAGAGTAAAGCTGAAAATCTTTGAATCTGTCTTGAATTTTGAAAAAAATATTTCTTCATTAGAATGACAAGATTTAGACTTCTTTGCAAGGAAATTTTATCACAGGCACTTGCAATTGCATTTCTGTTGCCCTCGTTAATCACTTTTCCTTTCTTCTTTCTGAATTAAACACTTAGAAAACTCTTAAATAATGTCCCATCAAGTTGATCTATTTGTCTCAAATGTGTTAAATGATCAGGATTCTTTGCTGCTTACCTGTCATTGGAATTTGAGAAATAGAACTCTTTCTAAGAGGATAGGAGAATATATATTATTATTCACTCTTCCTCTTATGGGACTGTTTATTGTCGGATTGAAGGAAACTTTAAAAAAAATGAAGTCAGGGAAAAAAAGAAAATCAAAATTGCAATGGCCCAACTTCCCAATCCAAAAATGAGCATCTAGCTGAGGAGACAGCTCAGTAGCATAAGCATCTGCCTGACAAGGGCAAGGTACTGAGTTTGACCTCCAATACAACACACACACACACACACACACACACACACACACACACACACACACACACACACACACACACAAAATAAATCATAAGCCTCTGAAATGATAGACACCTCTCAGATGAAGAAATCTCTTCCTTCTCTTCTTCCACCTCCTTTTCTTCTTCCTCCTCCTCCTTCTTCTCTTTCTACTTCTCAGGCACTTGGAATTGAGCTCAGGTCCTGGTGCTTGCCAGAGAGGAACTCATGCTGGGGAGCTACATCCCCAGTCCCACAGTGGCTTCAACGAAAGACAAAAAAGGTCCTTTGGATACACAGACTAGTCTTTAGCAGTTTCATCTTTAATTCTCTCTCTTTGTACCAAAGATTTTAGTATTTTCAATTCCTTTACTATTCAGCCCTCTTGAGCTGAGCTTTCTCAATTACCTTTCCTCCTTGACATTGTTCTTACTATGACCCAGGCATTTGTCTTAGGATAGCTGGTATCATTTCTGGAGTAGGAGATACTTTGCAAGAATCATTCCACCTAAATGATGCTCCCTCCGTATCACCTGTGCCTTTTAAGTTTTTGTATCTGCTATTTAGGCCCTAGGAGCAATTTTTTGTCGTATTCCCAATACCATAACTGTGCTACAGAATCCTGGGAGTGGAACAATTCAGACTGTGACAGAGAAGGAAGATGAATTGTTGGGTGTTCTGTAGCTGTTTCTCAACAGTTAGTGTTGTGAAATCACAATGTCATGACAAAAATACATTCAGTTTAAACAATTAACTACTGTGATGTGGAGACCTAAGCATTCGAGCTAGACAATTGGTAGCCAGTTTTTATTTCCTTGAACCCCACAAATATGCATGCTAAAATGTTTTTTATTTTTATGTGTCACAGCTCTTATCTGGGCAATTGGAATTAGATTTGGTTACTGTGTGCTAAGAGCTGGAACACTGTCCCAAATTTGAGGCCATCAGTATAAAAGTTTGGGTAGAAATGAACACCAGCCATTGCACATAGTCTCTTTTAAGGGCTCTAGTTCTGAATTTGGTAATGGACCTTTTGATGCTTGTCAGTGAGAGAGACAAAATTACGTTTCACAACAGGGATTTCTAGAAACAAACCTAAGTAAAACCACATGTAAGGAGAAAATAATTTAAAAAATACAGGATAAGGAAAAATATATGTTAGAATAAAGCAGAAGACAACTAAATGAGTGGGCGGACGTGTCTGTGACATGTAAAGGAGTAGTGATGTTAGAAAAAATAATATAATTCTCTCACACTCATTGTCTTACTTGTTTCTCTCAGTAACCTTTAAAGACAATAAAGATTAAGGGACTGATGCTCAGAGAGGTTGAGTCACCAAGAAGCAGAAAACAGAATTTAAACTCAGATCTAATTTCACACCAACTCCACAGATGAGAATTTCATTTTTGTGATACTTTTCTTTCTTCTTTCAGAAAGCCTTTTCCTTTTCTTTTTTTCTTTTTTTCCTGTGGGACCAGTGATTGAACTCAGGCCCTTGCATTTGAGTTTATTCTACTGAGCTATCTCCCCAGGCCCCTTTCTTCAGTTATTAACTGGAAAGAAGCATTTTAACTATTTAACATTTGCATTTGTTCTTTTGCTAGAAGGTTGCAATATGACAGACTAGTAAACAGAAGAAGAGCCTTTATGAGAGTCACTGTACAGGTGCTGGGATATAGCAATGTGGGGAAGATAAGAAAGAAAGACGTGGGTCTCCTGCTCCAGGCAAAGATCTGAGGCACGAATTGAAGGTCACAGAGACAGTGAAGAGAGAAATGTTAATAAGGAAGAAGCAGGAAGCAGGTGGCACCTTCTCCCTGAGATGAGACTTCCTGCAAGTGGGGCAATTTAGATCTGTTGGCACATGGCATGCAGTGGTGACCAGAACCTATTATGGAGAGATGCTGGTTGAGCTCAGAACTCAGCACAGCTACAGGAACCATCTAACAGCTAGCAGCTAGAATGAGGCCTGCAAAGGTGGGCTGAGGGCTACAGGCATACAGAAGGGGCAGGTCCTCTGAGATAATTCACTGCTCTCCTAATAAACTACTGATGACTTTCTGGGTTAAACCAGGATATGGACTGGGACTCTTGTCTCCACATGTTCCTTATCTTCTGTCTATCTTGGCAGAAGAGACAAACCTGGAAGTGAATCTCTGACTGTGTGTCCGTCTGTCTGCCCATCTGTGTGTATGTCTCTCTCTCTCTCTCTCTCTCTCTCTCTCTCTCTCTCTCTCTCTTTCTCTTTCATTGTTTATTTTCTGTTCTTCTGTTCTAGCTTCTTTGTGGTTGTGGTTGTGGTTGCGGTAGAGGTTCTGTTCTGTTTTTCTTTTTACCTCTTCATTTTCTGATTTCCTCCAGATTTCTGCATCAGTTTCCTAAGTTAGTATGATTCTGCTTTGTCCTCCTGTCCTCTAATCTCTTACTCTTCTTCCAATTCTCCATTTTCTCCTTATCCCATTTTGTATTTCAACTATGGAGAGCAATATTTACCTGTTAAGGATTTATATACTCCATGCAATTTTCTGATTTATTTTCTTTTAGTTCAAATATATCATTTTTTAAAAAAAATCTGATATATTTATTTTGTACCAGTTCTTGCTATGTAGCTCAGACACATAGAGATCCTTCTGTCTCAGCCTCTTCAGTGCTGGGAATTATAGGCATGAGCCACCATGCATGCTTTCAGTGACCATGTTGGCAGTTCTGGGGCTGCACGACATGCAGTACATGCATGAAATCTGGGTCCTCACACTTTCCAAGCAGGCACTTAGACTGCAAAGCAATCTCTCCAACCCTTCAGAGGTATTATATTTTTATCTGTGGAAAAAAGTATACAAATTTCTCATTCTGAAGCATTAGGTAAACTATCAGATTTGTTATCAACTTTTTAATTTTTTTCCTTTTTTGTCTTTATTAAAATTATTCTTTTTATTACATTTAATAAGAAATTACAATGTGATAGTTTTAAAACACATTAGTTTTACTTTCTCAATAATTGATACAGTGCATACGGCGTCCTTGTTGTAGTTGTACAGAGCACAGGGTATAGACATGATAAATTTTCTAATCTCTGGCACCATATGCCACACCAGCCCCACTGTCAGAGTGGGCTAAGCCAGTCAAAAATTTTAAAAAATGAAATTAAAATAAAATTAGAAAAGAAAATAAATATTTCTTAAAAGTAGCAAAGGACAATAAAACAGTTCAATTTAGCAGCTTTCTGATGAGGTCAAGAGAATAATTTAAGATTAAGTGGAAAAATGAAATAGCAAGAGATAGCAAAAATGATGTAAACTATAACTTCACGGACTTCTTGGAAGAAAACTTCCCTGGTAGGGAAAAAGGATTTGACATATAGTTAAATGAGGCAATTAGAACTTCAATTATCCATGATAATAAAAAGTCAATAGCTAAGCATATCATAGTCAAGATTCCAGAAATTAAACGCAGGAACAGAATATTTAAAGTTGTTAGGGAAAAAAAAGCAAGTTACCTGTAAAGGAAAGCCCATTAGAAGCATAGCTGACTTCTCAGTACAAACCCTCAAATCAAGGAGAACTTGGAATGGAGAATTTCAAGTTCTAAAGGAAAAGAACCTTCAACCCAGGTTGATGTTCCCTACAAAACCATCTTTCAAAACTAACGGAGCAATGAGATATTTACATGACCAAGAACATGTGAGAAAATTTATGACCACAAAATTATCACTCCAAAATATTTTGGAGGACATTCTAGAAAAAGACATGAAGGAGTGCAACTGACTAAACTAAAAGAGGAAGTATGCAACAGGCAAATAAAGTAAACAAAAGAAGGAAGACAAAGAACAAGAGCCGAGAACATGAAAATAGAATGACAAAGATAAGTCAGTGCATATCAGATATAATCATCAATGTTAATGGCCTGTGTTCATTAATCAAAAGACACAGGCTGGCAGGATGAATACAGAAGCAAGATCCAACAATATACTACATACACGAAAAACATTTAATTTAAGAGGAAATCCATAGGCTGAAAGTCAATGGATGAAAAACAGTACTCTGTGCAACAGGAGCCCATTAAAAAGCGCAGTAGCTATTCTATTTGCAGAGATAGTGAGCTTCAAGCCAAGACTGGTTAAGAAAGATAAAGGAGGTCACTATATTTATAAGAATAAGCAAATATTTCAGGAGGAAGAGATAATAATCATATGGAACAAATACCAGGGCATCTAACTGTATAAAATAAATGTTAATAGGCAAGAAAAAATGAATAAGCACTAATACAATGGTACTGGGGATCTCAATATGACATTATCACAAAAATATCTACATATGAAAGAATGGAGCTGAATAAAGATTTTGAACCAATTGACTTAGTAGATGTTTACAGAATGTTCTTCATGTTATTATCAGAATACACATCTTTTATTTTATTACTTTAATAAGAAATTACAATGTAACAGTTTAAAAAAAACGTTAGTAGTGCTTTTCCAATAATTGATACAATGTATGTTGTTGTTCTTGTAGTTACACAGAGCACAGGACGTAGACATGATAAATTTTCTAATGGTTATTGGTACAATAGATTTCTTCTCTTTTATCTAAGAGAAGGTAGTTGTATACTATTATGGTTTATGTCTAGTTGTCCCCCCAAAGCCTCATGCAATCCTGGGGTAAGGACTTCTAGAGTTTGAGATTTGCCTCATGATCCCTGGGATTATGTGTTTTAGGGCTGATGAGATTACTTCTGAGTACTTCTGAGATTATGAGTGTAGTCTAAGGTAGATAGCTGAGGTGGAGAGCCTGATTGTAATATATATAGAGACACTCATGCTATTGCCTTCTGCTCCCGTGGTTGTTCAGTTCCCTATATCACCATTGTTGCTGTTCTGCTGCCGTGAACTGCTGCTCCCTGCCATGTGCTTCTCTGCCTTGGAGCCAGCCATGTGGACTGAAGCCTCCCGTAACTGTGAGCTAAATAAACCTTTCCTTCCTTCATTTTGGGTGTCAGGTATTTGTCCCAGAAACAAGAGAAAAGTAACTAAGACAGAATTTGGTACCAGAGAAGTGGGATTGTTGCTGTAGCTATATTTGACAATGTGGATTACAAGCTTTTGGGAGTGGTTTACAGGAAGAGAGACAAAAGGTTCAGAGATGTCAGCTACAAGCACATCACTGGAACAACTTCTGCTGCTCTGTTTGGGAGATTCTGGTCAGAATTCAGACCAGAAGACTGACAGAAGGCCTGCCCCTAAGAAAAGGCTGAGGAGGTTTCTGCTGGGAAAAGGGACTGCATTGGTCACTGGACTCCAGATGATTTGTGCTATGAATTGGCTGAAAGTCTGTCGGAATGTTGCTCACGCCCAGAGACTTTGTCTAAGACTGAGATTAAGCATGGCAGATTGATTGATCTTTCAAGAGATATTTCAAAGCAGCAAAATATTGAGTCAGTGGCATGGTTGTTATTTATGGCTTTTAGCCAGATTTATGTTGAAAATCAAGAGCAAAGAGCAAAGAAGGATGATTTAAAATGTGAATTTGGCCAGAAAGGAAGCACCAGGAAAGCTGTGGACTGCAAAGATGGAGCTAAAAGGATCTCCATTGCTGGGAAGGAAGCAGAGAATCAAGAGGATGGCCTGAGGGCATCATAAGAGGTGGCAGCTCTCCACCCTTTGCAGCCCCAGAATTGCAAAGGAGAGAGGCTTTGCCTTTAGAAGAAAGCCGCAGAGACACAAGTACCAGAATGGCAGCAGCGGCCAAACCAGGTTCCAAAATGGCACTGGCATGGAGAATTTGTTTTTCAGAACCAAGGTTAGAATGTTCACCAATCTAGGCCCTCGACCCCTACAGCCAAGAGAGAAGGAAGACTGTCTACTGCTCCAGCTGGCAGCAATGCTGGGCATCATCCATATAGGTGTATGCAGAATGTGAGAGTTCTGAGTTTAAGATGGCTTCCACCTTAACTTCAGAAGAAGGCCTGGGAAGGAAGGCAGTGTGCCCTTGAGAGGGCAGTCTGTGAAGCAGAGAGTGAGAAGCCTATTCAGTGGAAACCCCAGAAGTCTGGAAAAGCCAGGAATGTGGATCGTGCAAAGAGCAAACAAAGCCAGCCTAAGAGAAATGCCATGGAAATCACCACCAAGAGTGTCATAGAAGCAGAGCTGCATGGAGCCCACAACTCAGTGCAGACTGCTTCGGATGCTTCAGCTGGAACTATGGGATTTAATGTTTACCCTCCTGGATTTTGGACCTGTGTTGGTCCCAATGTTTTGTATTACCCTGTTGTTTGCAACTTTTGGAATTGTAATGTTTATCTTATGCCTTTGAATGTTGGATATGTTTAACTCTTCTATTGTACAGGGGTTCACAGTTGAGAGTTTGCCTTGGATCTTGGAGGAGACTTGGGATTTGGACTTTTCAGCAATGCTGAAACTATTGGGACTTTGGCAACTCTTCCAGATAGACTAAAATGTCTTTTGTAAAAAGGGATATGTATGAGACTTTGGGGGTCCAGGGGAGGAATGTTATAGTTTATGTCTAGTTGTCTGCCCAAAGCCTCATGTAGTCATTGGGCAGGGACTTCTAGAGTTTGAGATTTGATCTGTGATCCCTGGGATTATGGGTTTTAGTACTGATGGGATTATGGGTTGATGTACTTCTGGGATGATGGGTGTAGCCTAAGGCAGAGGCTAAGGTGGAGAGCCTGAATGTGATATAAGAGAGACAAACACGAACTGTTGCTGTTGCTCTCTGCTGCCCTGTTTGGTTGGCTACCTCTACCACCATTTTGTTGCTGTTTTGATGCCATGAACTGGATGCTCTCTGCCCTGCTCCACTCAGCCTTGGGCCAGCCGAATATGGATTGAAACCTCCACAAACTGTGAGCTAAATAAACCTTTCCTTCCTTCATTTTCAGTGTCGGATGTTTGTCCCAGCAACGAGTAAAAAGTAACTAAGACATTGTGTATCATATGTACAAATTTGTAATCAATTCAGAGTATTTGCATAATATTGGAATAGGTTAATATATACAAAGCTATCAACTAAGAAAAAGGTTCCATGGTGGTAAAGAATTACTAAGAATAAAACGTAACATAAATACTGGAAAAGCAAGTATGTGTCCAGAACTTCTAACAGTTTGGGAATAGAATAATCACGCAAAGTTTTAGTATTTCATGTAACTTGTGGGACTGAGATACTGATATTTTCTTGATATCCAGTGTGTAGAACAAGACAGAATCATGGCCCACAGGGTGCAGGAGAAGTTCATTTGTAGAATATGCTGATGGATATACTCTGCTGCTTTATACAAAAGAATAGTTGAAATACTGCTTTCGTATAACTCTTTTTTTCTCCTGTGTTTAGTTGTTTGCCCTATTTGGTGGGTTCTTCATATTCTCCTTCATGGAGCTGTGGTCATTTTGATCCCTTTCTAAAATATCTTTTAGTAAACTGTGAAGGGTTGCCTTTGTCATCATGAAATTCTTTAGTTGTTCTTTGCCCTGGAAGTGTTTCACTTTTCCATTGAACCTGAAAGAGAGTATTGCAGGATATAGCAGTCTGGGCTGGAATTTGTTTTCTTGCAAGACTTGAAGTAATTTGCTCCATGCTCTTCTTGACTTGATGGTTTGTGAAGAGAAGTGTGACCTTATTCTAATAGGTCTTCCTTTAAATATGCTGTTTTTTGTTTTTGCTTGTTTGTTTGTTTGTTTTTCTCTAGCAGCTTTTAGTATGCTATTCCTGTGCTGAATTTCTGGGATCTTGATTATTATATGTCTGGGTGTGGTTTTACTTGGGTTGATGTTATCTGGAGTTCTATATGCTTCAGTTACCTGAATGCCAAATTGTTTCCCCATATTTTGGAAGTTTTCTGCTATTACTTCTGGGTGTAGCTTTAATTGGGTTGATGTTATTTGGAACTCTATATGTTTCTGTTACCTAAATGTCAGATTATTTCCCCATATTTGGGAAGTTTTCTGTTATTACTTCTGCCCATATTCTTGATATATCATATGTACAGACTCCTTCTTTCTCACTGATGCTTATTAGTCTTATGGTGCTCATCTTGGTTTCAGCTTGCAAATGTTGAATTATTTTTTCTTGCATCCTAGTTGTCATTAAGAGATCTTTCCTTATCTCTTCACTAGCTGCAATGGTGTCTTTAAGGTCTGAAAGTCTAATCTCACTTCCATTGAAATGGTTTTGCAAGCTTGTGATTGAGGTTTTAAGTTCCTGCATAGCACTCTGAATCTGCTTGATACACTCCGTTACTTTCCTATGGTGCTCATTCAAGGATTCCATCATTTTCTGTTCTCCTCTATTGTGTTTATCAGTGCCTTTAGAAGCACCTGGTACTTCTTTCATTATAGTTATCATTTCTTTTTTACTTCAGAAATTATTTCTGATCTGATTTCCTCTATACCTTTCTACAGTTGTTTCTTTACTTTGGATGCTATTATTTCAGAGATTTCTGGTGTGTGATTTCCAATTTCTTCTATGCTGCTGTCTCCTGTATTTGTTCTGGGTGGGCTCAGGACCTAAGCATGCATTTTTCTCCTTCTCTTTGCCATTTTGTATAGCCCTGCATTCTGACTTTTGGTGTAGAGTTCTTATTTTAGCACCAGATCTGGATCTACCAAGTTCAAACTCACTCAGGTGGGTGGCTTGGGTCTGGCTGCTGAACACCCCTTCTTCCTGCTCCCACTCTTGGGGATGAATCTGCTGTGCCACTCTGGCAAGATATTCTGCTCCTGGATCAGCTGGGTGGGTCTTGTCTCTAGTCTCTCTGCAGGGAGTTCTGTGGCAGTTTTCCACACTGGGCCTGTCTCATAGATGAAGTTTTACTCACATGCCAGGCTTTGTTCCTGGTTGAATGAGTTTCCAGTGGGACCCAGGCAGTCTTATTCACACAACTGGCCTGTTTCTGGATCAAATGAGTTTCTGCAGGGCCCAGGGAAATATAACTCACATGCTGGGCCTGGTTTCTGGGTCAAAATTCTATAAGAAATTTAGAGAAGTTATAATACCAACTTCTTTCAAACTCTTCAATGAAATTGAGAGGGAAGAAATTCTCCGAAACTCATTCCTAGAGGCAAGTATTACTCTAATCCCCAAACCAGAGGAAGATCCAATGAAAAAAGAGAACTATAGGCCAATTTATCTAATTAATATTAATAGAAACTTTAGTAAAATATGTGCCAATGGAAAGCAGCAAATCATCAAGAAAATTATACATCATGGGATTCACTCCAGGAATAAAGGGATGGTTCAAAATATGCAAATTCATATATGTAATACACTTCACGAATTGAAGCAAAAACAAAAATCATATGATCATCTCAATAGATGCAAAGAAGCTTTCAAAAAAGTCTGACACTTATGATGAAAACAAGAAGAGAAATAGATAGATGGTCTATATATCAACCTAATAAAACCAATCTGTAAGAAAACAACATCTGACATGCTGAATAGGCAAAAACAGCAGATTTTAACTTTAAAATCAGATACAAGACAAGAATATTCACTATTTCCACTCCTATTAAATATAGTTCCGGAAACATCAGCCAGACTAATGAGACAGGAGAGAGATATAAAAGGAATCAGATTGGAAAAGAAGTTAAAATATTTGCAGATGATGTGATACTCTATATAGAAGACCATCAAAACTTCACCAAGAATTACAAAATTCAGTAAAATAGCAAGATACGAAGTCAACCAAAATAAATCAGTAGCATTTTTGTACAGAAAAAATGAACATACTGAGAAGTAAATTAGGGCAACTATGCCTTTCAAAATGACAACAGAGAGAGAGAGAGAGAGAGAGAGAGAGAGAGAGAGAGAGAGAGAGAGAGAGAGAGGAGAGAGAAATACTTAGAAAAAAAATCTCACAAAGCAAATGAAAGATTCATACAATGAAAATTATGATACAAGAGAATGTTATTGAGGAAGATTTGAGCAAATGGAAATGTACTCCATCCTCCAGGATAGGAAGAACCAACAGTGTGAAAATGGTCATACTCCCACAAATGTTATACAGATTCAACACAATAATACCTTTAGTATACTTCACAGAGCTAGACAAAACTTTCCTCAAATTCATGTGGACCAGAAGACCCAGAATATCAAAAACAATCCTGGGAAACAAAATAAAGGCAGAAGATATCACAGTCTCTGACCTGAATTTTAAAACTACTGTGATAAAAACAGCATGGCACCACTATAGAGACAGAGCTGATGAATCATGAAACAGATTAGAAGGTGCACAAACAGCTGCAAAAATACTGAGTCTCCTTATTTTGAAAAAGGGGTCAAACAGGCTCACTGGAAGAAAGTTTTCTGTTTTAATTCTAATTTGTCCTCTCTTTTAAAAAATAAAAATTAATTAAAGAAATAAATACAAAGTGCAAATAATGATCTGAAAAAAATTGTTCAACATCATTGGTCACTTTATAAATGCAAATTTAACTAACAATGAGATTGCATCTCACCCCAGGAAAAAGGGGCAGTCATCAAAAAATTGGAGTGGAAGATAGGTGAGTGGCCACAGCACCTGCTTAGGCAAGCACAAGAATGGGGGTTCTATCCTGGGCATCACATGGTACAGAAGTACTGCCTCCAAGCACACTGAGACAGCCACTTTGGCTGGGTGTGATGGCACACACCTGTAATCCCAGCACTGGGTAGCCTAGAAACAGGAGCATTATTAGGGCTGTCAGCTGCACAGTAATGAATAACATTTCATTGGAGGGGCTGCTGTGGGGATAAAGGAAACTTTGTCCACTAGTGGTGGGAGTGTAGACTGGTACAGCCACTGTATAAATCAGTGTGGAGATTCCTCAGAGAACTAGGGCTGGAGCTCTTATTTGAACTAGCCATTCCTTTTCTAGGTATCTTTCCACAAGAATTAAAAACATTAGACCATAGGGCCTGGGAAGATAGCTCAGGGGTACAAGTGTCTGCCTGGCAAGGGCAAGGTCCTGGGTTCTATCCCTGGTTCTGAAAACAACAACAACAACATTATGGTATATGTGCACCCTTGCTTGCAGCAACACAACTTGCAGTATCTAAATCTTGGAAATAACCTAACTTCCCATCCACTGAGGATTGGCTGTAAATGATCTTTTTATATAATTGAGTATTACTCAGTAGCAAAGGAGGATAAACTGGAGAATTATAAAGGTAAGTGGATTCAACTAGAGATCATATTCATTAGAGAAATAAGCCAGATGCACATGTGTCAACATCATATTCCCTCCCTAGCATGAAAAGCTGAAAGAGTAAAGAAGATAGAAAACATACAATAGATACTGTAAAATGGGAAGAAATTTCAAGAGGAAAGAGTAACTAGAATAGGAGAAAATGGAGAAAAGAAGCAAGGGTAAATAAAAATTAAAAACAATTTGGGGGGGCCCGGTGGGATGGCTCAGGGGTCTAAAGTGCCTGCTTGGGAAAGCTTGGGCGGCTTCAGGGACTGTGGTTCAATCCCCAGCACTACATGCTGTGCCAGCCCTGCCCTCAGTGCGGGCTGAGCCGGCCATAAAAATGAGTGAATAAACAAACAAAAATTCTAAAAAAAAACAAGAAAAAAAATTAAAAAATTAAAAAAAAAAAACAATTTGGGATAGTTATACTAGTAATTTCTCTTGTTTCATTGGCAAAAAGTTTTGTTGTAATATTGTTTGGACTATTCAGTGCTGATGTCTTATACTCTGAGGAACTAAGGTAAAGACAACAGTGCACAGCGTATTAGCCATTGTTACCTTCTTATTATCTCTTTTAAGTTTTTTCTTTAAAATAAAAAAGTAGATATATTTATTCATTTTCAGGATGTGGGTTCAGTACGGTGAGTGTATCCTGGCTCCCTTTCAGACCTATCATCTTCCTGAGAAGGCCTGACTTGCCTAAAAATGAGAACATGATTGATTGACTCTGAACATTTTTGGGGAAAACAAACAAACAAACCATTTGCTATCATCTTCCTAGGGTACATATTTTTAAGGATATATGAAACTATTTTGTTTATTCCCACTAAAGTTCATACTTACATTGTTGTATAGCTCTAATTCCTCTGGTTTTTCAATTTTTTTTTTTTTTTTTTGCCTAAATATCTATTGACTTTGAGTAGAACATTAATGTTTAGGCCCAAGTTTTAGGGATTCTTAGTGACCCTGAACCTAACGCTTCTCACTGTTCTATCAATATGCCCCTAGAAACTGTAGGTAGCTCAAACATCATGTGAATTCATCATTTCATATGTGCTCTGACAGTAATGGCTATAGGTTGCTTGCAATATTCATTGAGCATTTTCTCTATACCAGATATTTTGAAAGGAAGTTTCACAGTTCCTTTCATCTAGTCCTTATCACTATTATATAGCATATTATTGGCAGTACATACATAAAGAAACTGAGCTTCAGAGAGTTGATCTAACTTTCCTAAAGTAGGACAGCAATTGGCTATGCAGCGGGTAAATTTGGTCCACATGGTGAAAAAAAGAACAGAGAAAACAGAACATTTAATATCACAAAAACTACATAAAAATGTAAAGGGTACTTTGAAATTTGAGAGAGTTTTTTTGAAATCTTTTAAAGATCAGAAGATCTTTTAAAGAACAGAATAACATAAAAGAACAAAATAACATATGTTGTGCTTGCTCAGAACATTGTCCTAGAGTGAGATTTAGTGATTTCTCTCTCCATTATGCCATTAATCTGGGCTTCTTGTCCCTAGAGATGTAATTTTATATCATGGTTTTGTTATTGCTGTTGTTTAAAGTAATTTTACCCTCTCAGTGAACCAGAACGATTTATATATAGCAAAGGACTATGTAACACTGAACTAACAATAAAATTCTCTACACGTGTAGCTGGGGGCTCTGAAAATAAAATAGGAGCTATACCAACTGTTGATACTTGAAACTTAAGGAAGACCGCTGGGTCTGGAAATCCCAATTCAGGTTTTCAGTTTGTCTTTAAATACTGAAAAAAAAAATATTATGATTATATATTGAGAGTTTTCTGGGCTAAACATTAAACTATATAATTTTCACAAAAATTTCTAATACACTAAAACTTTTGTAAAATGTTGTAATTTTTTGTCTCATCAAATCCAAATGTAAGGTCCTATAGCTAGACTATCAGTGAACAAGAGATTAATGTATCTGACTTCAAAATCTGATATCAAGGCGGGGAAATAGCTCAGTGTACAGCATCTGCCTGGTGAGTTCAATTTCAAATACTAAAAACAATATTCACAAAATCTGATATTGTTACCCATATAGAAGATTCTACAGCTACAAAATCTGACATAGCTTTAGGTTACCTCATCTTGGAATTTTGGTTCAGATTTCTGTGCAAGCTCAACCATTGCTGAAAACAACTATAGTACATATACCACTGGTTTAATTTGGTTCACAGTTTCAGCTTGATCAAAGAAAAAAAATCTGGGTAGATGAGACCAATGGAGAAAAGTTGCTTAGTTCATGAGGGTTGGGAAGCAGGACAAGGGAAAAGTGTCTGAGGGGAAGGGAAAGGACTAGCAACCTGACAGGTACTCGACTCTAGAACCCAGCCAGACACACACAGAAGTTCGCTTTACTCATCTGCAGGTGGTTCTCAAGGCAGGCAAGTTGCAAATTAAGATTTGCTGTCACAGTTGCTGTTCTGAGCAATACTAGGTGAAAAATACGTTGCCTAAAATATTATACAGAACATATGCACAGTGATACTGATTTGGTTTTGAGATGGCTAAATTGCAAAGCAAAATTCACTGGTGATTCTCTCCTTGTTTTAAGCACACAATTGTTTTGATATCATTGTGGATTAAATTGAATAGAACATAACATCTCCACCCACTCTAAGGACCAGTGCTCTATGTATGTGGCACAGGATGAGGTTTAGGAATCTGTTTGTGATCCAGGTTATAACGGTGACTTCAATTCTCCACTGATGCTCCGCATCTCATTTTTTAAATTAAAAATCTAGAAAGCCTGCCTTCTTCTTGACTTCTCATATTTAAGCAGGTTTTCTTAGGTTTCAAAGTTTTTTTTTTTTTTAATCTACTTTTCTGTCACCAGGGAATTTAAGAGTAGAAGCACAGAGTGGATGTTGTGTAAGAATGAAAGTGAACAGAAGAATAGTACTGTGAAGGTTTTGTGAGCTTGGGATTCTTGGAGTGAACCATGTGTAAACATTTTTAGTTCTTTGAGTGAGGCACAATCTATGGAAAAACCCCACTGATTTTCTCTTACGTGTCCCTACCTTTTCTTCTCCCTTTATGTACTTGATTTTTCTGTACAGATAGCCCATGTGAGATCCTATCTCTTAGCACAATGATCCCATTCTACACTGACATTATTTTGTCCTGAGAACTTCCTTCCAAATCCAGTTCTCTAATATTCTTCAGTCACACACTCAATTTCAGCCCCAAGCACAGTATATATTATTTTGACTACATGGTCATAAGCTCAGGATAACAAAGACAATTAACAAAAGTACGATAGAAAAATAACATTACCGGCAGAGATGAATAGTGCCAAGGAAACATCTAACACAGATTTGATTACTGGGTTCACATAATGTATATGTGAAAAAGTATAAATAAGGCTGGTGTTTTCTTTTGGTATTTGTTATCAAAAGTTAGTGCAGTTGGGTCAGCTAGCCTATAGTGGAAATCTAAGTTTCTTCCCATACAATTATAATTTGTGTTTATGGGCCAGTAAGATAGCTAAGCAGAGCAAGCATCTGCTTTCAAACCTTGTAAAGCACAAGAACCAAGGTTTGATTCCCAGTCCCACATGCTATGCCAGCCCCGCTCCTAGGGTGCGCTGATCCAGTGAGGAAGTCCAGGTGTGGTGGCACACATCTATAATCCCAGTGCTAGGGAATCTGAAAACAGGAGGATCACTATGAGTCAGAGGCGTGTAGTGAGACCTTGTACCAACTAAATAAATGGAAATAATAATAATAATAATAATAATAATAATAATAATAATTTGTGTTTATATAGGTGGATTTTGGATGGAGGACATAAAAGAACTTTGTGCAAGGTTCTATAGTTCTTCTTATTAGCTGCATGGAGTAACTAGCAACAGCCTCTAACTCATGGTGATCTTAATTAGTCTGTTTTTCCATTCATTTTGGCCTCCTGGAGTGTAGATTATTAAGTGATCTTAGAGCAACCTCAGTTGGGCTTTTCTTTTATTCTGATTTCTTTTGAGGATGACAGTTCTTTGTGGATGACATCCTAGAGCGTAGTGGTGAGCTCTAGGCTTTACCTTCTGTCTCCAGTACTGCACAATCATCAGAACAGCAGCTCAAACTTTCACAGATTCAATCAAAATTTCCTTGTTGAAAATTGGTTTCACTGATCGTTTGTAGTGCAGGATTCCTCATTTCACACAGTGATTTCTTTCTTTCAGTTATAACTTCTCCAGTATGATTAAAGAACAATTTCCAATACAACATTTTAAGATTCCAGTTGGTAGAGTCTTTCAGAATTGCCATGCCACTCGCCCTGTCCACCATTCCTGTCCACTTCTCAGGGCTGATTGCTGTGGCTCAAAGTCCCATCCTAGCAAAGTGGTTGAACTTTATTTTCTCTTAAGATTAGGTGTTCTAGAACATTTAAACTTTAATCATGGCTTCAACAATTCTTGCTGCTTGCATTTACAGAATTATTTTTCTATGCCTCAGTCTCCTTACTTGTAATTCAGAAATAGTATTTTTTTTTCTTATAAGATTAGTATATACTAGGTACGTTTTATAAATGCAAGCAGAGAAGAAAGGGGCTTATACATGTGACAAGTGCTCATCTCTAGTTATACCATTCCTTCCAAATCTGGCAATAGACAGGCTTCTTAAGACACAGAGGGTTTCACTTTGCTTCTTTCTTCACCATACTGGGAATGATTTTAGCATTACTTAAGAGGAAACACAAGCATAAAAGAAAAATGAACATCTAAAATGTAATGACTGTTGTCTCAGTGTCAAAAGTCTAAATGTTTTACATTAAGAACTCAATGGTCCCATATCCAATAATCCCCAGAGCATTTTCTATCTTTCCTATTGCAAAGATAAGGAAACTGATATTCAGATATGTTAAGTAATCTGTCCTGTGTTACACATTTAGAAATAGATGTCCTCTAAATTTGAAACAATATTCTTAACTAGCATCCTATAAAGGCTGTCATTCTTTTTGCAACCAATTATCATACAGAGAATGTTTGCACATTTACATACCTGAATGTTCCTACTCCTGGATGTCATCATTTACTTAGCAATATTTAGACTGGGAGAATTCCACTGATATTTCTAGTTCTTGTTGAAATTTCCTTGCCTCTCCAAAGCCTTTCCAACACACTAATAGAACTAAATATGGACTATATTCTGCTCTCATAAAGTACTTATATTATTTAGTTGTTTGTTTCCTACCCTTTCTCTAGTGATTTTCCTGAATACATGAAGCTCTGTCTTATTTTTCAATGCTTTTATATTTATCCTTACTATTATTGTTGTTAACATGTCTGTTGTTATTCTTTTATTTATCAGAGATTAACAGACTATCTTGAAAGGCTCAATTTTTTAAAGTTGGAAGTGTATTTTAAAGTGATTTTTCACATAATTCATACTTTATTAAGAATGTCAGAATGTTTGAATTCTTATTGCTCATGATTATGGATTTTGAAATTTGCTTGCTCCTGTGTTCACTCAATTCTTCTGTATGTTGGCAGCCTCTCAAGTTTTGTGGATGATGCTTTTTCAACTCATGTTCCCTGATTCCCAATCACCACAGGTTTTTAAATAAATCTTCTTCTAATCAGCTTTTGGAAATGGAGCTTCATGCTTTATTGCAGTCAGTTATGTGGATGGCTGTCACCAGGGCCTTCTTTTTAGCAACAACACTCTTCCTAGAATTTCTTTTCTTTCTTCAGCTCCATTTCTGAGGCTGTAGCCCTTCACAACCATATGTTGCCAGTGAATTGTGCTTTTCCCTAGCAGTAGTAGGATATAATTTTTTAAAAACACTATGTTATTTACTGGTCCCTTGGTTATACCTGAAAACAAGGAATCTCACACGTGTTAGCAATTGCAGCTCCAGTAGCTAAAGATTTACTACAGGCAAGCATACGTTTTCAAGCTGGTTTTCAAATCTCATTTTGACTTCCTCGTATTATAGCTGAAATATATCTGTTGAATCTTGAGCATTCTCCAGAGTTCGGCATTCATTTGTGTGTGTGTGTGTGTGTGTGTGTGTGTGTGTGTGTGTGTGTGTTAGTATGTGTTTATCTGGTTGAGAACATAATCCATAAGAATGAGGCTTTTAAACTTGCTTATATCTTTAATATTGTTAGCAATGACACATGTCTATAATCATTTTCCCATTGGGAAATGTAGCCTTCTTTACAAAATCCAGTCCTACAATTTGCATTCTTTAAAAATAAGGCTAAGATTCTGTGCGAGCACTTAACTGCAGGTGTAAAAATGTGATTAAGAAGAGACCGCATATTTAAGTAGGAGTAATTAGGAGTGAATTCTTAATTAAGAAGTTGCACCAGCATTTATGCTTTGCTTTGCTCTACCAAACCTTTGAGAGGTGCTATGTAAATGCTAATTTATTCTCACATCATTCGTGCCATTTATTCATGACACTGAAAATGTGCATTTATACTGAACTAAGATAAATAATAAAAATGAAATATAAAATATCTATTAATAGAGCTAAATTCCTATCAGTGGAAAAAAGTACATTTCTGTATTTTCTCTTTAAGTATGTATCTGTCATAATGAAATGTAAGTTCTATCTTTATCTACAATTAAGAAAATGAAATATAAAGCCTCTTCAAACTTGTCAAACTGTGAAAGAGTGAATAGCTTTTAAAATATTTTTGTTGTATCTTAACAGCATTTAAATTAGAAAAGTTCTGAATGGTAGACAGGCTAGGTGTAGTATATTCATTGTATTTTGGTTATTTATTCATTTGATGGTAGGCTTTTGAGACTTTCTGTTACTACATAGTCCTGACTGACCTTGAGTTCACAGTGGAGTTCAGGCTAGTCTTAAAGTCACGGTGATGCTGCTAGTTCAGCCTCATGTGTCCTGGAAATAGAGGTGTATCAATATTCCAAGCTTGCTTCCTGGTAATTTAAAGCTCTTCAAGATCCACAGAGATATAATTTAGGAATTGTAAGAATTAAGATTATAAGAATATTCTGTTAATGAAGTATTTCATCCTTTGAGCTCTCAATAAAATCTCTATATCAGAAGTTTGGGTTATGATGTACAAAATGTATTGTCTATGAAACCCAAGACTTAAAATTCACAGGTAAAACAATTAGGGTCTAGTCCTTCCAAATTATGTACCGAATCAGGAAATGAAAAACATCACATCTCCCCCATCTCAAAAACAAAACAAAACAACAACAACAAAAGAACAAAACAAAACAAAACAAAAATATTCCATGCATTTGAAAAAAAAGAAGGAATTATTTTAGGCCAGTGTTGTTAATCATGTATTTACCATGTGTCATTTGGAGATCTTGGTAGGGGAAGTGCAGGTATTGATTAAATGATTTCGAAGCAGAGTCCAAGTTTTCTCATTTCTTGCAATTTTCTTGTGATGCGTATAATTTTTTTTCTAGGGAAAATAGTTCAAGTAGTAAGGTTTTAGGGCAGGGTGTCTGAAAATTTTCTGAAAAGAGCCAGATAGGAAATGTTTTAGTCTTTATGAATGATAGAGTCTGTATTATTCCTAGCCAGCTATGCTACTAGAATAATAAATTATAGCCAATATATAGATACTTAAATTTGATTATACGTATTTTTCCATTAAAACTGCGCTATAGAGGAGGAGGCAAAGTGATGTGGTTTTTTGGCTATTATTTGCCAGCACTCTCTTAGGGAACTGACAGGGCTCTTCCAAACAGCTTATATATATATATATTCCAAATGTTCACCTCTTCAAATTTAATACGGGAGAAACAAAATTCAATTTTTAATGGTCTCCAATGGCCACCAGACTCTGAACTTCCAAGTACATATTGACAAAGTTTCCTTTACGCTATTCTACTTTTTGTTTGCTCTTCGTCCTTTTATTTTCATCTCCTGTATTCATTTCCCATACTAAAGTTTTCTCAGGTAACATGAATAGTAGGAATATTTAATGCATTCATGGAACCCCAGGGAAGCTGCTCAAAAACAAAGACTATAAAGTAACAGTTGCTGCCTTCATTGGGTCACTTTTTCTTGTTCATTTCTCAATCTTAGTTAACCAAATACTCAGTGCCACATAATTAATCTTACCATTGTAGTATACCAAAGTTGAATTGCATGGTGAGATTCATGCCGTCCTACTTTAGCTGAGATCAAAGTCCCACTTCTGGTTGGATCTTAAGATCTTTCTAATTGTATCTTTAGTTGTAGAGACTATTTGACAATTCTAAGGTTGAGATTGTCTGAAATATAAAATGTGTTCACACTTTCTGCACTGGAGTGAGGAGCCATTGCATTATGTCTATAGTACCCTTTACTTTTATGGGTACTACAGCATAAATAAACTTAAGCAATATGAAAAACTGTGGGAAGGAGTATGTCTGAGTCCTTCTTCTGGTAGTAAAATCATACAAGAAAGATTGAGTATTTTTTTAATATTCTCTTCAGCATAAAAAGAGTGCATGGCTCTGGAGACTAAGTCTAAGAGCATAGGGCTGTTGTACTCAATTCCTAGTGAGTTCCCTGAGCTGCACTCTAGTGTGGCACAAATGCAGAAGGGAAAGCAGAAGCTTGTGGAAGAGGGCTTGTGTAAGGTTGGTCTCATAAGCATAGTTCATACTCTCATAGTAGCTAATGCATCCTTGTGAGAGTGAGGACTTACTCCCATAAGAGAGGCATTAATTCCTTGAAGGATTTGTCCCTTCAAGGGTCAGTCTCCCAACACTGCCACAATGGCAGGCACATTTTAATGCGTTTTAGAGGGGATAAACCATGTGTAACCATTAGCAGAACAATTAACATAGTTCTACTAGGGCTGTTAATATCAGCATAGAATGTGGCCATGCCTATGGCATCTTGGTTATTTGACTATCAAATAGCCTAGAATTTTAAAAGCATTTATACATAAGTAAATTGTTCAAATACAACACATATCAACTAAACGCGTTAAGAGAAAACATGATTAGAACATCTTTAAGTCAAAGGTAGTTTGAGGGCCAGGTATCACTCAGGTCCTATCTTTTTTGCCAGACAGTTGTTTTTCACTATTAAGGAATTTTTTTTTTTTTTTTGTCTTTTTGAGACAGGGTCACACTGTACAGTTCAAGCTGGCCTTGAGCTCAGTTTTGTAGCCCAAGCTGGTCTCAAACTCTCACTGATCCTCCCGCCTCAGCCTCCCGAGTGCTGGGATTACAGGTGTGCACCACCACGCCCGGCATCACTATTAAAGAATTGTTGAAAAAATTAAAATATAATATTTTGTAACATGAATATTACATAAATTTACATTCATTTCTATAAATTATGTTTTGTTGGACCTAGTTCTATGTTTGCTTTTTTATTATGTACAGGAACTTTCTTGTAGAAATGCCAAATTTATTAGTTATGGAAATATTATGCAGCTCTGTAAGCCTAAAATAATTATTTTCTGTTCTCTGCGATAGACATGATTCAGCAAAAGTGAATTCCATCCAGATATTACTTTTTAAAACAATGCAGCTAAAAATTTGAGCACATTGGAAGTGGAATTTTCAAGAAAAGATGAAAGAAATTGGTTAGTATACATGTACCATGGATAGTTAACAGTGTAAGAACATTTGTGTGTATATTAACACACAAATTAACTTGGTGTGTGCATATTGTTACTGGGCACTGTGCTCAATGGTCTGTGTTACAACTATGTAGGCACGAGGTGTTAACTTGCATATATCAATTACCACTTGAAGTAGACATTGCTGTCTTCTTCAGTACAAGGAACTGAGGTTTTAATTCGTTAAATAACTTTCTCAGTGATATCCAACTAGCAAACAGGAAAGTAAGCATATGAAGAGCAATATTGGGCCTTTTAAGACCAATGTTTTAGCTCTGCCCCTGGGGTGCACTGAGAGGAAATTGAGATTGGATGTGGTGGCCTGCGCTTGTAATCCCAACTCTTAGGAGGCTGTAAACAGGAGGATTACTATATGTCCAATCTAGTAGTGAGACACTAAACATGCTGTAGACCCTTCCCTAAAATGCAATAAATAAACAAATAAATAAATCAACACTTTATCTATTTGATAAAGTGCACTAAAATTTTGCAAAAATAGTACCAGTTTCCTTAATCATAAGTTCATCTATATGGCAGCATCATACTGTCGCTTGTTCCTGATCTTCTGATCATCTGGCTTAGATGTGATCTTAGTTAATTTGAGATGAAATAGAACTACTGTACATTATTATTATTATTATTATTGTTGTTATTATTATTATTTGTACTTAGTACAGGATCTACAGGGTCTCACTAGACAGATCAAACTCACAGTGATTCTCCTGTTTTCAAACTTCCAAGCACTGAGATTACAGGCACATTCCACCATGCCTAGTCTCAATCGCCATCCCAGTGAAACCTAGGAGTCGAGCCCTGGTCCCCATGTCTGTCTAAGCAGGCGCTTTAATCTACTGAGCTATCTGGGTGGTCCTCTATATATTATTATTAATGTCGCTGAAGTATACGTTCCTTTACAAATTGATTCAAAGTTTGAGTGGCTATGAAATAAAACAATAGCAGAAAGATTGAAGTTTTATTTGGATTATATGGACATTTTGAGGATACATAGAGACTTTTACATACATGGAATTTGGATTTTTAAGTGGAAAAGTGACTAAGAATGGTTTCTCAGAAAAAACAGTGCTATTTTTTGGATAGCATATTTAAATCATATATTTTCATTACAATTATTTTCTCTTTTTATGTATTTGGCACATAACACTCACTATGCAGCTTGGATGTATAGTGAACCTCCTGTTTTGAGCCTCCCCAGTCCTGGGATTACAGGCGTGTACCACTGTGCCCAGTCTCAGTGGCAGGCTCAGCATGGGCCAGGACAAGGACTGGAGCAGCAATTCGTGCTGGAGATCAAATTAATGATAATTCTTAAAGTTGTTTAAGATGGATGACCTTAAAACATGCTTACAGTAACATAGTTATTCATATATCCACATATAAAATAAAATTAGTGAGACAACTCACTATTTACCATAAGTAAATTCTGTTTGTCAGAAACATGATCTTTATGCAGTCTCACTACTGGATTAAAATCTATGGCCATACGTGTGGAGTGTGCATTTTTTTAGAGCCGAGGAAGGAACGGGGAGAGTTCCTTGGACTTTCTGTGTATTTCTTTTCTTCACGTGACATCCTCAACCTCCCTGGCAGGCCTTCAGGCCTATTCACCAATCCCATTGCCCATGTGATTTAGGAGGGCCTCTGGAGAGAATGAGTGGGCATCCATTCGGAAGCTGTAATTTACCAGTAGGTTAATTCTGTGTGCAGAAATGAGTCTTATAGTTTAGACAATGATTTTCTTAAAGTGAGTTGTCAAGTTAATTCTCATTTTCCAATCTTTTTTTCTGACATCAAGCACTTTGAGTAAATGTATTAGGTTATTTAATCATATTTCTTTCTTCATCTATGTAAGAGATATTATTTCTCCTAAAAATAAGAAACTTAGATGTGATGTTTACAGTTCACAGGGAGACTGTGGGAGCTCGCATCTAGTGGTTATTGTTACATTCAGAAAATAAGAAAGAGGTAATGGAGGTCTAGTAGAGCTTGTGTGTTATTCTTGCTATCAGAAGCAACAGCATTTAAGTTCAAACAGCACTACACTCTGCTACACAGCTTTTTCCAAAGGGTAAAGAACTTCCTTCAGGTCTATTCTTTGATGTATCTTAAACCTTGTTGGAAAAGAGATTTGCATTGACAGTATAAAATGAGAAACCAGAGTAGGTGGTAGAAAGCTATTCATTTAAATAGATAATTTCCAAATTATGTCATTAGATAATTGAAGCTTTTTAGAAGAATAAATTTAAAGAAAGTAAACATGACAGTGACATTTCTTTACTAAGAGAATAGTCTAGACTGTCACACTAAAGATAAAAAGTATTAAAGTTTCATAATCTTATTTGTGTCTTTATTACAGGTCATGGTGCATTAAGATTTCTATAACCTGAGGTAAATGTGGGATTGACCTTGCAGGACTGTGGGTAACACAAATATAGTATTGGATTTGATTTATTTACATAAGAAAAAATAGGAATCATACACACACACACACACACACACACACACACACACACACACACACACATTCTCATAGGTTCCCTAAGGAGGATAACTAAATAAAACAACCAAGGAAAAATTGAAATAATGGAAATATTGAAAAATGAAGTTCTCTGACTTTTTATTTCATAAATGTTCAACAGCTTTGTCCCATGATATCGGATGATGATAGGAAGCACATGTTTCTCAGAGAATATTGAAAAGTAGCATTTGAAAGTGTAAGTGGAATGGTTAAACATTACCACTGCTACAGTTGTTCTCATATTTAACAAAAAGTAACATTTTATCCTGGTCAATATGTAGTCAAGAGCATTTGTTATTGTAGTCACCATTAATCATAACTGTACTTTAATTCTTTTAAATAAAATGTACGTGCTGGTGCCTCATGAAATATTGATAAAAGCAAGTGAAGAACCTGATCAGGTATATCAGCATTATTTAGATGTCTGATACTTGTCCTCAACATATTAAAAATGAAACAGATTTTTCTTAATGTTTTTTTGAGGAACATCCAGGACTTTCTTCTCCTTAATGGGAGGAGAAAATAGCAGCCACCAAAATCTGACTCCGTTAAGTTCTTATTTGTGATCTTCTGTCAAAGAAAATTAGTGTTTCTTGCAAGTATAAAGAATTTATATTGCAGTTTTACCTTGGATTTAAGAAAAATGACTAATTTTCCCAAATATTAAGCTGCCTGAATTTCTGTCACCATATCTATGTGTCTCTGAATTTTAGTGTCACTCAGCAAATTAAGTTTACTGTCTTTCATGATTTGTCATAAATGTATTTATATTATTACACTATTTTTTTCAGATGTTTTTCTTATTGATTTCAAACTGAATTTCTGATCTTCCTTGTCAGTTGGCTATTTTATCCAAGTTAGATCATCAGACCTCACGCTCTCCGTCTCTCCCAATTACACCTCCTTGAAGAGCCTACCATTGTATGTAACCACCCACCTTCACCAGCATGACATCAGTGACCTCAAGATGAGTTCCATCATATCCAATGAGAAACCTTGGGTAAGCTTGGTTGTTCTTTCCACTTTAAACAGCTTGCCTTCTTATTTGGAATCCACCCATATTCTACACGTCATCTTATCTGATAAAAAAGTAGATATTATGAATACAATAATTTTATCTACACACATAATTTTACTCTCGATTTGAGCCTTTCCACTTGTGAAGATAAGTTTCATATGGAAAATATTACTAGTAATTATGGTTTAATAGCTTCCATTGTATTTCTTAAAATCAAATTAAATATTTTGTTTTTTGGTAAGCTTCTATATTATCTCAAAATGGGTGCTACCCAAAGTGAATAATTTAATTTCATAGAATACTTAGGAAATATGATCAGAGGCAGTGTGTTCATGCAAAGCACTTTCTGATAATTTCATTCTGTTTCTTCTATGTGGACAATCCCATATAACAGGGGAGAACTGGTAGAAGTAGCTGCATGATCTCTTGCCCTGTTACCAACATTTGGATGCTTAGCACTGCCAATGATTTACACTTCAATTCTAATAATAACAGGTAGAAAAGTTTTTCTCAAGAATTTCCTCAAAATATTCTTTCAAATGTATATAGTTCATTAGATTATAAGCTTTCTTATTGCAGATTTCTTGCTTGTTCTGCTCAAAGATCTCTAGAACTTCACTGTCAGTGCACTAAGCTTAAGCAATATGTAGTTACAAAGCTTATAATTAAGTAAATTAAATTAAATTATTAACTTGGCCTTTTACGTGCATTGATAATATATTAAACTCTCCATGGTCCCATGTAGCCAGAGTAGTACAGCGATGGACAAAACAGACTCAGAGGAACAGTTTTATTGTTATCCACATTTCAGTGTCCAGTATCATTTTAGAAGCTAGCACCATCTGTGAAAAAAAAAAAAAAAAAAAAAAAAAAAAAACCGAATTAGTTCAGCAAAATGTACTTGGGAAGCACAAATTCTGTTTACTTTGATTTATTGAGAAAAAGTAGAAATGATTGAGATAACTGAGTAGAAATATGTGTACTGTACTAGTAAGAGTTTAGCTATTGTGGCTTTGTAAGTTTCTGTGGGAGATTCCATGGCACTTATGCCCGATACAATGCTTCCCAGACTGAAGATGCAGTCAAGACATGATTACATCCTAGAAATCAATTCTCACAAGTGCTTCTAAACATTGTTATCCATTCACGACACCGTGGTTTTAGTAGTAATCTTCAGTAAATTGTGAAGTAATATTTAAAAACTTCGAGGATAAGATTGCCAGATGTTGTAGTTGCATCGTGATAAATCCTTTGACCAAATGAGATACGAAGGAAAATCTAATGAGTCAAGGTTGCCACTAAAGATAGCATGGGGAAAATAGAAAACTAACTATTGAAGAAATATTTTTTCTTTCTTTACTATTTTTTTTTCATTCTAGAAGCTTTTCATTACAATCCCAAAGTGAAATATTTTAAGGCAAGTTGTTTCATATTTGGTGCACACTTCTTTCCGTGGACTTAATAAGACCCTGTAACACACAATGCCATGAAATATCCACTCTTTGTTTCTTGGCAACAAGATCTGATTGACAGTTGTGTTGCCAGTGCACTAGGAGTGGCTATAGGGATAAGAAGTGCTCGTTTAAGGAGAGTGATATCACTGGACATGAGTGATTAGGTCCGATGCTTCTTCAAGAAATGCAGTTGCAAGAAATTCAGGCTGGAACTGAAGGTTTGGAGAGTTTCCATGATGTTCTAAAAGAAGATAACAAGACTGTATTTGAATAAATGTAGCTTTTGTACGTGACTAAATGAATAAATGAGTAAATGAAGATTGTTATACACAAAAAAGCACATTCTCTGAAAATAAGCCATATTGCTGTTTTCAGAACAAGAATTAATGTAAGACCCAGTTTGATTTTGTGGAAAATATGGTAGACACTAAAATAATAGTGGCTCAGTTACTCTTCTTTCATTGCTGGGAAAAAATACCTGCCGTCCAAAATCAAGGAAGGAGATCTGGCAAGATAGCTCAGTGGACTAAAGTGCCCGCTTTGGCAAGTGTTGGCAAGGACAGCGAGCATGGTTCAATCCCCAGCACCACATGCCATGCCAGCCCCAACCCCAGGGTGTGCTGAGCTAGCCAGAGTGCGGCTGTAGTGGCACACAGCTATAATGCCAGCACTGGGGAGGCTGAAAGCAGGCTCACCACAAATCTGAGCTGCATGGTGAGACCCTGCAGCAACAAAATATATTACAAAAATTAAGGAGGAAAGGTTTATTTTGCTCACAGTTAGTGAAAATTTCAGTCCAAAGTCAGCCGGCTCCAAGGCACAGCATCACAAGGCATAGAGCAGTTGTTCACGGCAGCAGCAAAGAGCAAAAGGCAAAAGCAGTAGTAGCAGCTGACGCAGCTAGCTGGCCTCCCCCCTCCTTACACCGCAATGCAGATTACCTATCCCAGAGCAGGTGCAGCACCCACATCTACAATTATCAATCACAAACTCCAGAAGCTGCCCCATGACTGAAGGAAGCTTTGGGGTAACAACTAGCTCTAATCCATAACAAATAGAATGTCCTGTTTTCCTTTTATCAATGAAACTTAGTCAGGTATTTAGTATCACACAGTATATAGAATTTTTTTTGGGGGGGCTGTTATATTAAAACAAAAAAGAAGACAGTGATGACCTTTTCATAATGGTATTTGTAGCTTAAACTAAGTGAAAGCAGTAACCTAAACGATAAAGAGGAGCATGAATAATAGTCCATAATAGTAGTGAATTATCAACACAACAAAGCAAAATGAAAAAGAGTGATATAAATAAAGATCCTTTCATTGTGAAAAAATATACATATATATGATCTTTGGGATAAATATACAGCTACCTTCTCTTAGTTCACTGAGAAGAAAGATTTACACTAATATTATTTAAACAAGCCATCATGTCTGCATCTTGTCCTCTGCACAACTACTACGAAGACAAGAATATACAATATATGAATTATTGAAACTGTCCTAATAACTTGCTTTGAAACTGCTTCATTGCTATTTTATTCATTTTATCAAATTAAAATGAATTTTAAAAAGGCAAAGAAAAAAAGAGAAGCATGACTGAAGAATGATAGTTTCGGAAGCAGAAAACCCAAAATGTTAATTTTCTCTCATGCTTATTTAAAGAATTTTTAAATATAGAAGACAATTGAATATAACAAGGAAAATGATACAAAAGGAGCTCTCATGTTATTCAGTCAGAATTCCTGTGCGTTTGAAGAGAACATGAAAACACCAGGGATTTCCCTGCACCTCAGCTAAAGTTCACATCCTTCACACTTTCATTGATGCTAGGCTTGCAAAACGCATTCTTGTATCAACAAATATTTGTTGGGAATTCATCAGTGGCAAGACTTCGAGGGATTCTGTTCAAAGATGAGAAAAAAAAAACAACTGCAAAGAATATAAATGTTCAGAAAATTGTGTTTGTTCTCTCTGTCTCAGAGACACATTCTTTGGCTTCTGCTCTTTTCAAAGACAACATGATGGGAGAACCAGCCAGATATCTCAGCAGATTAAAGTAGCTGTTTAGACAGATGCAGGGACCAGGGTTTGATCCCCAGTGTGTTGTGCTGACCCCAGCTCCAGGGTGTGCTGAGAGGGTGATTGAAACTGGGTAAGGTGGTAGCACCAGCACTTGGGAGACTGAAAACAGTAGGATTACTATGGGTCAGGTCCTGTAACAAGTATAAAATCAATCAATAAATAAAACAAAAACAAAAAGATTATATGATGCCAATCTATGGTTTAGGAGGTTGGTTTCACTTTAGATTGAACTTCAACCACCATGTTGTAAGAAGAGTACCTACTGCTAAAGTAACATTAATCATACATTCACAATAACACATAGCATTTCATTTGTATTTGCTAAATTTGAGGCAAATATATACATCAGTAGAATTATTTTCATTAATGTTTACCTGGTGGAAGTTTGACCAACTAGAGAAGTTGTTAATTAAATTGAAACAGCAAAATAAATTTTATTTATTCTAAAAATTATTTGAAGAACATGCAAGTGCTTTAGTTCATTCATTTTTTTCAACCAATACATAGTAAATCAGTATGTGGTATTTTAATGGGGACATGGATGATGGGATTTGAAATTTTTATTGTTCAACCTTCCCATGACACGCTTAAAATTTAAAAGCAAAGCTTTAAATTTGCTCACAGATTGAGAAGGGGAGATTTGGTGATCTGGATTCAAGGGAGAAACATCATGGCAGCAGGAGGAGATGGAACAAATTTGGTCTCTTCATGGAAGCTGTGGAACAGAAACAGAACACACAGGAAGAGCAGAGCAGAAAAAGGAGTAGGAACCAGATGCCCTTCACCAGGTCTACCCCTGTGACTCATGCAGGTACCCCCAGAAGTTTGAATAGACAATCAGAACTATCACAAATAGGAACAAAGCAAGCATGCTTTTTTTGTTGTTGTTGGAGAATTACATTTTAGTGGCATTAGAATATTTTAAGAAGATATAGTGTGTTTCAGAAAATGATAATTAGCAAATAAGTAGATTAGAATGAAGAGTATTAAGAATAACTGCTGACACCTGTAAACCCAGCGTTTGGGAGGCTGAGGCAGGAGGCACAGTGCGAGTTTGAGATCAACCTGGGCTACAAAAGTGAACTCACAGCCAACCTGAACTGCATAGTAAGACACTGTCTCAAAATAAAAAAAAAGAAAAAAAAAAAAAAAGAAAAGGAAAGGACAGGAAAGGAAAGAAAAGAAAATAAAAGAAAAGAAAAAACCTGTTGAAAGGCCAGCCAGATAGCTCAGTGAACTAAAGCACCTGCTTTGGCAGAGTGCAGCAGCTGAGGCAGTGCTGAGACTGGCTTGGAAGTGCACACCTGTAATTCCAGCACTGAGGAAGCTGAAAGCAGGAGAATCACTATGAGTCCGATAGTGAGACCCTTTAGACACTGTCCTAAATACGTTAAAAAAAGAATGACTGGTGATTAGGGGATTATATTTCCATAGAATAATCAGAGTTTTGCAAATCTTGATGGAGGTCTAGAACAGCACTAATATCTGAGCAGCCAGTGGCATTATGAGCATGCCAGGGCAGCAAGACTTAGCATAATTGAGGTCACAGATCCCTGTGATTATTCTCTGATGGTTTCTTTAGACATAGCTTGCAGTTTAAAAGCATTGCAGGTCTTTGTAGCCATGAGCAAAGAATTGCATGAGACAAGGCAAAAATAGTGCCAAAAGTTTATTTGAAAAGTGAGGAGTGACAGGCTAAGGTAAGAATAGCTCTGAAGAGTGAACTTGGACTGAACAGGAAGAGGAAAGGATAAAAGAAATAACAAAAGTGCACCAAAAATGCAGAGGGGCCTTCCATGAGGAGTCATGGTAGCAGGTTTCTATTGGAGTCTGGTCTGTTTTGTGCATCCACACCTTATGGAAGCCCAGGAGAGGTCTTATATCCAGTGTCCTAAGGATCATTGTGGTAGGTTGACAACTGGTGGTCTACTTGTTACATCCAACTGAACTGAACCAGCACCATGCTGGGTGTGGGAGTTCCCACCTGAAGACCATTAACAACAGCATAAAAATGAGAACTGGACAGGAAAAAGTGTGAGAAAACTGCTGGTTCTCCTTGAGGCACTTGTCATGCAGACTTTCCTGATGAACTTGGCTGTTCTCATCATTGAAGGAGCTCAGGACCTTGCTGTTGCTGAGAATGGCTATGATTCACTTTGGAGAAGCTCTGGTCCATACTTTGAGCATCAATCCCTGGTTCCCGAAGGGAAGATATTCCAAGTTTCACTGTCCTGGAGAAGCTTGTCATGCTGACTATCCTGATATGAAGTCAGCTGTCCTCATTGTTAGAGCAATTCAGGGTCTCATTGTCACTGAGAATGGCTGTGGCACTTTTCTGGGGAGCTCTAGTCTTACTTTGAGTGTCACCTCCTGGCTCTAGTGCAGATTCCCCAGCCTCCTGGAACAGAACTTTCATCATGCTGGCACATACTTTCTAGTTTTTCCAGACCACATTCTTGAAACAGACCTGCATGAGACATTGTCGTGGTCCCTTGGCCTCTAGCTAGACTCATGAAGGGCATTGTTATGGGATCTAGGTTTTCAGCTGAACTAATGGAGAATGTTGTTCTGAGATCCAGGCCCTAGGTTGCATCCTTTAGGTCTTTAGTGTATGCACCAATTTGCTGCACTCTCTGTATGGGATTCTTTGGGTGACTATTATTAAACAATACTATACTTATGTGTCCTACATTTAAATAGTACCCTTGTATACATCAGACTACAACAATCTTTAGTAGCACCCTGGGTCCTTGAAATTCAGAGGTCCTGCCCACAACCCAACCAGCTTTGTCATCCTACCTTCTATATCATAATCATTATTATTCATAGTAAAATGTGGAAGTATTTTTGGGTCATAAGTAGAGTTGTACCATCCCAACTAAAATTTCCACTTACAAGTTGTTGGAAAAAATGTTTGTTTAATCAACTAAAATTAATTTTATGTAAATTCATCCTAAAATATATAGGGAAAAAGAGTTAGAACTTACATCTAAGTTAAAGTTAGTTTGCTCATTTGACAATGAATATTTATCAAAATATGCCCTATCAGGTGTGTAATATAGAAAAATTTCATGCCAATTTTAGTAGTTTTCAAAATTCTACTTTAAGTTCGGGTAATCCTTTTGGGCCTTAAGTGTGTGAAGCTATTTGATATTTATTTCTATAAAGAAAGCAATTCATTTGACAAAAATCAAATTAAAGTTTTGTTGTTATCACTTTTTTTACAGAAATCTCTTTGGGATGAACATGCAACAATTTACTCTAGGCAGTTTTTTTTTTTCATGCTAATTTTCTGTTTACTCCAGCAGAAAATGAAAATAATCAGATGAAAAGTTGCCTTTTGAAAAGACAGGTAAAGGACAATCTTAAATTGTTCTTAAGGGATCTATTTGTAAAGATAAGCTTAAATCATTTCCACTGAATGCATGTGGGGGGAAAATTATTCAAACAAAACCAAACTATCACCAATACAGCAATTGGACAAAATGAGGCTATTATGAGATAACTGTAAACTATCTCCATCTTGTGTTTTATTTCAAACCAATCGAGGATAAGAGGCTATTGTTAGCATGAACACGTGGCTGAACAAAACAAGGAAACACATTTTAGGAAGAAAATACATGTAATGCTATTATAGCCTTACAAAAATTGTTCTTTCTTGAGGTGTTGCACTCTCGAGCACAGTTTGAAATTGAATGACTATCTTTAAAAAATAGTATCTCTTATTTTTATACTGTGAATTGAACCCAGAGCCTTCATACTGAGCTACATGCTTGGACTCTTCTATGGTTTATTTTGAAGCAGGATATCTCTAAGTCTCTGGTGTTCCTAGACTCTTAACTTGGGATCTTCTTGCCTCAACCTCCTTAAATACTGGAATTATAGGTTTTCTCTTCAGTTTAAAATAGCTACTTAGCAGAGCAAGCACAAAATACTTGATTTCAATTTATTAACCCCCTGCCAGAATCATGTTTTAAAAACTTAATGGCTACATGTAAATCTGGTTTAAATATGAAATACTTTAAGAACCTAAAGATTTTCTTTTTTTTGAGATGGGTCTCAATATGTTGTCAAAACAAGTGTCAAACTTTTGGATTTTCTCATATTCAAGGCCAGTATCCACCACCCACTACTTTTATGTTTTTTCTTGTTCAAAGGGATAATTATATATTATTTGCTAAGAATTTTAAGATGAAATAATTTACACTATTCTTGTAGCCCACTCCCTATTTTATAATTTTTGAGTAAACGCTAAGTATTGGTATTCTCTTCTATCTCACAATTCATGCTATGATTCATACATAGGATAATTTTTATGTAACATTCCCTGCATAATCATCTCAAATCAGAAAATTTTGAGAATTTACTTATTCCCATAAGATACAATATTTCTTTTCTTTTTTTTTTTTTTTGTCTTTTTGAGACAGGGTCTCGCTATGCAGTTGAGGCTGGCCTTGAGCTCACTTTTGGAGCCCAGGCTGGTCTCGAACTCGCACCGATCCTCCTGCCTCAGCCTCCCGAGTGCTGGGATTACAGGCGTGCGCCACCACGCCCGGCCCCAAGATACAATATTTCTATTAGACTTGTCATTGAATGTTCTTATCGATAAGAGTGACCTGGACTCCAAATGCTTCTCCATGAATACATAACGTGTTCTCTTTGATTATGCTGTTTTAGGTGGACTTCTTTACTATTCCAAAGTCTGTCTCTTACAATGTGTCTTGCATAGTGCATTTCCCTTCTTTTACACACAGTCACATGTAAGATGGCCTGTCTCCTTTTTCTTCTGCAACTACAAACCCACTCATCTTTAAGATTTGGTTCTAGATAAATTCCTTCTGGAAGCAATGATTCTCTTTCTTCCTTAAAATCTACTGTAGCTCTATTGCTGTTCTATTCATTTGTCTTGTGCCATATGTTGTTGCTGTCTCAGTTTTTCTTTGTTGGCCATTAATTTCCAGATAGTTTGAATGTTGTGAGAAGTGAAGGATCATATTTCTCATTTTACACTATAGAACTTGGCAGACTGTCAGATCCAAATTTTGATCAATGTACTGTTCCTAACACACAGTGATCTATGCAGCATGCTCATTAAATTTAATCTTGGTATAGTGATGAGTGAATTCTTCAGATAACAGTGTGGATATGTGTCTGGATAAAAGCAAGGATACTAAATCACTCAGACACTAATAGCAAAACTCCTGGAAACTAGGTCTGCGTGTTATTAAATCTTTTATGAGTACCATTTTAGGTATTATTGCTGTAACTTCATCAAGAACCAGGAGGGTGCTGATCATCTAAACTGACTCTGATCTTTAGGATAAATGTTACAAATGTTAGAGAAGCTTCTCTGGATACGCATATGTGTGTGTGTGTGTGTGTTTCTGTGTGTGTTTGTGTGTGTGTGTGTGTGTGTGTGTGTGTGTGAGAGAGAGAGAGAGAGAGAGAGAGAGAGAGAGAGAAAGAGACAGAGACCCAATTGACTTTTCTTTGATTGCATGCTTCTGATACTCAATACACACAAAACAGTCCACACTAAATTTAATACTTGGTTATTGGGGTAGTATTTAGAAATGAAACATATTCTCAAACAAGCTTGACTTTTTAAAAGTCTTAAAGACTATATTTTAAGAATGCAATCTTAAAACTCCTAGACTATTGTGTGTTGCATAGTTTTTCTTTTTCCTTTTCAAAAGATCTAAACACAGATTCACTTCTGTTACATACCTAAGGTCCAAACTTTTCCAACATGATAAATGGCCCCCGTTTATCAAATTGTCTGCTAGATACTGAAAATTCATAAATATTAACTTTGGTCTCAAAAGTTGTCTTTATCCAGTGACTGACCTAGTGCTACGTACTCTAGGTCTAAAATTATCCTAGCTTACTTGTCTTATTCTTTTTTTGGTCATTTAAGTAGAATACTTAATTACAATAAGAATAAATTTTCAAGTTTGAAACACCTATTATTTCCTTAAAATAGTGAGTAAATAGGAACAAAAATACACATTTTGTTCAATCAAATGTCTATTCTGTATTAAATGCTTGTTCTATATCAATAAAGGTTAGAAAATGGGAAGCATATATCCACTTAATTGCAGTTATTTAACATTTTCAGGAAATCACACAATTTTTACAGCTTTCAACATGAATCATGCAAATGCATGGTTCATCTTGGTCTGCACTGATGACGAATTTGTTACCTCATTTAGCATAACATAATTTTGATGATGCACTGAAGTCCTAAAATTTTTCATATTAGTGTATTTTTCTACTTATTTACACTGACATAAATCACATTTCAGTTTTGTTTTCATTTTAGCTTTTACAAACAATGATTACTATTATTAGGTTGTGCTCTTGAAAAATTCAGTAGCAATACTGATCATCAGCTACTTTTTTCAACGTATTTTTTCTGTTTAGGCTATGAATTTTTTATCAAATTACATATCTTATGATCCATTGTTCACTAACTCTACATTATATGCTAATTTTAAAATGGATACCATGTGGGCTACATTGAAACTTTTTTTTTTTTCTGGACTAGGGTTCAAACTCACTTTCCAGGCACTTGTGCCACAGAGCTATCTCCCTGGCCCCTTGAAACATTATCTTTAGCCAATATAGTTTTCAATCAAGTAATTTAAATTAAAATAGATTTAATAGCTAAAATGTGGAAATTCAGCAGCTGAATTTATACAGCACATGTATTTAGATAGATATGAATAAATACATGGTCAAAGTTATGAATCAATCATATGGAGTATTGTTTCTAATATCATGAGAGAATATCTTTAGATACACATGAGACAAAGCCTGACATTAATATTAGAATACTATGCAGTAAAAAGATATATAAATTTGAAAGTAAGATAACATTACAGACCTTGGTTTATTTTTTTGATCTGATGCATGTAAAATTGTATACTGAACAAAAGTGGTTCATGTTTATTTTCTCTATTTGAAACAGTCAACCTAAATAACTTCACAATGGAAATGAAAGAGTGTAAACTTAGGGATGGGTTAGATTTTCATTTGGATATTAATTTATTTCATATTGTTCTTAATTTTTTATGATAAAATTATATAATTGAAAAATCTTGATATAATTTAACTTACCACTTTTCAGTTGTTTTTAGATGTAAAGGAGCCCAGACAGATATAAAATAAGAATGTTTACCTCAAAAAGTAAAATGGTAAGCATTAGATGCCAGGATTTTTATCATATAAGAACAAAAGGTGAGTGCATTAGGAACATGAATTTGTTGCATTCATCATTCAGAGAAAAGATTATGGTTGGCAGTTTTTGACATTTTCATAAGAGGGTTGTAAAACTGTGCAATTTCATAAATTTAGAATGACATCTGAAAGTACATCTTTCTGTGTAATTGTGTGGCTGTGTTGTCTTTTGTCAGATATGATTGACACTTAGTAATTAGGTGTGGAAGTATAAGAGATGCTGAATTCTTTTAGTAGCTTAGAAAATTGTCAGTTTTCTTCCCAGAATACTGAAGTAGAACATCAAGATCACAAACTCTCTGTTTTCCATTTTTCTGCATAAGAGGTCTCTGTTAAAAAGACAATTTCTTAAAACATAAGAAAACCAAGTCTCTGTGAATATACATTAAAGGACCTTCTGAGGATAACATTGACATATTGTCTTGATAGCATACAGGACACAAATTTCTCCATTAAATCAGACTGCCAAGTGACTTTACTTAACACTCATATGTATTATTAATATGGAATATATTAACTTAGTGTTAAACTATGCCCATATTGTATTAAAAAGAAGGCTTTAATTATTGTGTAAAACAAACAAAAAATAATAAGAATATACCTAAAATGTAAATACAAAGAATATCCAACATTTTCTTAAGACTTGTACTTAATCTCATTAAGGCAATGGTCTCTAAAATTCTGGAACATAAGCGAAAAAAAGTTGAGTTAATTTGGGGCAGCTTTACTAGAAAACTATTTGAAGAACTATACAAGATTCTATCGATTTCATTTTCCTCATTCAAAACAATGCGATTTCACATGACATAATCATTTTTGCAGTTCTCTCTAAATTTCCTGTACTGCAAAAAACAAAAAGAAATTATGCAAAATTTAGTTAAATGTTGCAAGAAAATGGTGTCAACTTTTTTTGTGGTAACAGGGATTGAATTTAGGACCTTCTGCTTGACAGGAAGGTGCATATTCTACTGAGATATCTCCTCAGCTACTGAGCTATCTCCCTGGAGTGATGTCAATTTCAATTTATTTACTTTTTTAGTGAAATATACAGCTTGGAGTCATAGTGATCCTCCTGTTTTCAGCCTTCCTAGTGCTGGGATCACAGACATGTCCCACCATGCCTGGACTCCATCACAGGCTCAGTGGTGCCTGAGGATGGGGCTGGGGTATGCAGTGCTAGAGATCAAATCCTGATGCCTGCGCTTACCTAAGCAAGCACTTAGTCCACTGAGCTATCTGACTGGCCCTGTACAGTTTTGTTTTTCCCTTTTTAAAAATGTATTTCAGCATAGGTTCTACAGGGTCTCTCTACACAGTTTGGACACCTAATGATCCTTCCTGTTTTTCAGCCTCCCAAGTGCTGGGATTACAGGTGCCTGCCACCATGCCCAGTCTCAATCGCAGTCTCAGCATACGCTCTGGAGGGAGATAGCACAGCAGACCAGGATTGAACCCTGAGCCCCTGCATCTGCTTAAGCAGGTGCTTTAATCTGCTGAGCTATCTGGTTGGCCCTAAACTTTTAAATTATATTTTTCTTACCACCTTTATATCAAAAGGGCTGTTAAGATTCTTTTGTGCATTTTATTGCATATTTGAAACTTAGGCAAATATATTTAAGTTGAACATGAATTTAAAATTTTGGTTTAATATGTTGTGCTGGTTGCTTCTATAGAAAACCCAGGTAACAGCATAGTGACATGTAGATTGGTAGAAGAGAAAGAAGGCTTCCCTCATTTGTTAAGAGGTTTGAATCTGGGACAATATGGAAGTAGATGGGCCTACTTTTAAACATATCACTGTCAATAGGTTAGCATTTATTTCCTCATTTGTAAAAGTGTTTGCTAAATTGATAGTCAAATCCTTTCCTTTGACTTCTTGTATAATACACATTGACAATATCAGAAGCTTCTGTTGGAGTCAATGTGAAGATTAGCATATGGTCGCACTAGCATACGCCAACCTTCTAAACAGAGTTAACTATATCTGTGCTTATGCATGTACTTTTATGCTACATAGATATTGACTATTAGCTATGGTATGAATCCCATGACTTCGTCCATAAGCATTTAAGGAGCACCTATTAAGCTCGAGGTTCTGAGGAGCTATTGAATGAAACATGCATGCTCATCTAACTATTATTATCGCTCAATGATATTAGAGGATAAAGTTCATGTCAGTTTGAAGCCAGACAGATATGAATTACTAAGTTACTATATTGATTTTGAATTAACCTAGATCACTTTATTGTATCATATTCACATACTAATTTATAGCTCACAAAAACCCCACTTTTACTTATTGAAGTATTTCAATTTTCATAATGACCTTCAAGTTAGTTTTGAAAGACATATACACACACATGCAAGCACATGCACACACAGGCATGTGCATGCGCACACACACACACACACACACACACACACTGCTCAGCCCATATAAAATGTGATATGCATATTTGTATTGTAGGGGAATCAGAGCAAAAGTGGCCTTAGATAGACTGAGGCTACAGCACAAGAAACTCTGCCACACTGTCCACCTAGAGGTGCCTGAGGCAGAAAAAATGTAGGTTGGACTCTTGGCTAAATCTCAAAAAAGAAGCACATACACAGATTAAAGAAGAAAAGTCTCTGCTTTTTGTGACTGGATACAGGTATAGATGGAAAGCCTTACCCCAGATCACCAAATTACAAGGTGGGCAGAATTCTGCCCATGAGCTAGATCTATGACTAAGATGAGCAAGCCCATATGCAAGTCACAGTAATCTGAAAGTAGAAAATCTGGGTTCGGAACAAGTGCTGCCAGAAGATGCACCAGTATCTGACGATTCCCTTTGCCACTCCCTCTACTTTAGCATTTACACCAGCTCCCCACCTTCCTATGCCATTCCATTTTGCAGTGAAGCCTCTCGTTTTGGTATCTGTGACTACATGGAGATTTTGGAAGAGGAAAAAAGCATGGCTTGGCTCATGAATATCTTGGCTTAATGTATTTGTTAGGCAAAAATGTTGACCTTTTTCTGCTATTGTCCCATTTGAGAGAGTGAAGAAACAGGTTTGAAAAAGGCAACATTGGCACAAAAATTATTCTTATGCCCACGCTCCACTTTTGTGTATCTGTTGATCTGCTTATTTTATTTATTTATTTATTTATTTATTTATTTACTTGTTTATTTTCTATTTTATTTATTTATTTATTTTTTTGATCTGCTTATGATGGAAGGAAAGCAGTTCAGCGTTAGGTGGAAATTCATGAACAGTAGTAAATCACTTGGTTGGGAGGTCTTGAGCTTGTATGAAGAAAGAACAGAAAATTTGGAAAGAAATTCTGGCACAGAGGTAAATAGAATGGCCTAAAACTTGGCACAAAATGTGGTCATCTTTATAGCACTCATTGATACCACCAGAGAGCACCCAAGAAGCAGGAGCTTCTAAATAACCAAGTAGACACAGAGAATTAGCCCAATGATAGTAATGGCCTTCTGTTCTTGGCCATCCAACATTTGCAGCCAGGGTGACAGAGGTGGAGGTTATGCATGGACCCAAGTACATGGCCTTACATTCATCAAAGCTGGCTACAGTGCTACTGAACTTTCATCCAGTTAGCAGCAACAATGAGTCCCTAATATGCTATCATCTGTCAAGAAAACCAGCCAGGGTGGGCAAGTTGACAACATAGCTCCCTTTTTGTCTTGTACTTGCAAAGATTTATTTTTCTATGAATAAGCACATTTATAAATCAATAGGTTTCTTTACCTGACAACAGCATTTCATTCAGTCTCTGCCAGCAGCAAAAGGATGGTTGGGTAATGAGCCAGAAGAGAGGCTTGGAATCTTATCAGATCATGCAATCCATTTGACAGCTAAAGAGGCTGGGGGTGAGCACATGACCATGGATGTACTACCTGCATTATGCAGTACAGCACCAAGAAGATGACAGCCTGACAGCAATGACATGCACTCATGAAAGTCAACCAAGGTGTCCATTTGCGCATGATCCCATGCACAGATGGGACAATATACTCCAGGGTGCAGAAGACATGGCAAATGAATTAGCAGATTTTTATGTAAAGAGGTAGATAATAAACATTTTAGGTTCACAGGTCATACTGTGTCTTTTGGAGCTACTCAACTCTTCTATTGTGGTGTGGAAATAGCCTTTGATAATATGTTGGTGAATGGATGCTGCTGTACTCCAAGAAACATCACTTGTATAACTGGCTGTAGCTTGAAGTTGACCTACATGTCACCGTTTGTCAATTTCTACTTAGTCAATGGCTTTATACAGTGTTCCACTCTAACAGATAGAACATATATGAGTTTAAGAATCAAGGGGTTGTTGGTGATACAGGTCAGCTGCATACGTGCCTGCCTGGTAAGCATAAGGTCCCAACAGTTTGATCCCTTATATCAAAAATTAAAAAGAAGAAAAGAAAACAAAGGGAGGAAGCATGAGTGGCCTTGCTTATCACTCATATTTGTGTTTTCTGCTTTTATAATTTTATGGTCACCCTTATGTGTTATTTCTGTGAAATGTGTGCCACCTAGTTGTACTCTATTCTTTCACAATTTAAAAATGCTAATACTGAAATCATACTTTTACCAGAATTCACAGTACTAATTGTAGTAAATGTAAACTATGATGGCTATGTGGGACTTATAGACTCATTAGACTAAGGACAAACCCAGAAGTGTCACAAATTTAACAAAAAAAATGGTGTGATTATCAGTGAAAAATAAAGTTTCTGTTACTCAGGACAAAGAAGTCTGTTTGGGTCCTGGTGACCTGCCTTCACAGCGCTCAGAGTTCCTTACCTTAAAAAATTCCATAGATAAGACAAAACCATAGTCTAGAAGGAACATGGTCACCATGCATCCATGACCAGCAAAGGTATTCTACTACAAGTGAACTCTGTGGATTACAGAAGGTGTTATGGTTTATGTCTAGTTGTCCCCCCAAAGCCTCATGGAGTCATTGGGCAGGGACTTCTAGAGTTTGAGACTTGATCCATGATCCCTGGGATTACAGGATTTAGTACTGATGGGATTATGGGTGGAAGTACTTCTGGGATTATGGGTGTAGCTTAGGGTGGGAGCTAAGGCGGAGAGCCTGAATGTAATATAAAGAGAGACAGAGAAACAGACTGTAGCTCGAGCTGGTGCTGCTGCTCTGCTGCCCTGTTTGGTTGGCTGTCTCTGCCACCATTTTGCTGCTGTTCTGCCGCCTTGAACTGGACTCTCTCCACCGTGCTCCACTCAGCCTTGTGCCAACCGAATATGGACTGAAACCTCCAGAAACTGTGAGCTAAATAAACCTTTCCTTCCTTCATTTTGAGTGTTGGCTATTTGTCCCGGCAACGAGCAAAAAGTAACTAATACAGAATTTGGTACCAGAGAAGTGGGGTCTTTGCTGTGACTATACCTGACAATGTGGATTATAAGCTTTTGGAAATGGCTTACGGGAAGAGATAGGAAAGGTTCAGAGATGTTGGCTAAAAACAAAGCAGTAGAACGGCTTCCGTTGTTTAGTTTGGGCGATTTTGGTCAGAGCTTAGACCGGAAGACTGACAGAAGGCCTGCCTGTAAAGATCAGGCTGAGGAGGTTTCTGCTGGAAAAAAGGACAGCATTGGTCATTGGACTCCAGATGATTTGTGCTATGGATTGGCTGAAAGTCTTTCAGAATTTTGCTCGTGCCCAGAGACTTTGCCTAAGACTGAGATTAAGCATGGCGGACTGATTAATCTTTCAAGAGACATT
>PVJA010011419.1:0-54786 GCA_004027025.1 Myocastor coypus
GTGTGTGTGTGTGTGTGTGTGTGTGTGTGTGTGTGTGTGTGTGCGTGCGCATACTTGCAAAGGGGGACCTTGTTGCAATTCAGGGTAGGGTGGGGTGAGGTCTCAGAAAGGACAGGGCCTCAAGGAAGTGAAGGGAGGGGCCAGATTTAGGAAATGGTGTGACAGCCCACAGGATGTGTGGTGACAGGTCTGCAGCCTAACGACGGCTGCAGCCTAGTTAGGAGGCGCTGGGGGCAAGACTGCACACTCAGCTACCCTCTGCATCCTTAGTGCCCTGCCCACACCTCAGGGGCTGGCCTTCCTTTCTACAAATGGGGTGCCTTCCCTGGCATCTGGGTCAGGAGCTTGTGCCCAGGGTGCTGGGAGGGGCCACGGCCTTGCTGGTGAGCTGAGGCATGGCAGAGAAGCCAGGTAACTCCCTGTGTGTCTCCTTTCTTTTGTGGGGGTTACAGCGCAGGCTGGCCTTGAACTTGACATGAAGTGATCCTCCTGCCTTGGCCTCCCAGGAGCCAGGATTACAGGTGGGCATCACCGTGCGTGGCCCTATTTCTTTTTTCACACTCAGGAAATGTCCAGCCCTGGCTGGTGGTCCACATGTAGTGCCTGCCCACCCTGGCCTCATGTCCTGCCATACAGAGAGGCACACGGCCATGCTTGTGTGGTCGGACGAATAAAAATACCCAAAACCAAACCCCAGAAAAAACAACACACAGACAGACACAAGGACGAGCCAGGGGTTGCAAAATGCCTTTGGCTGCTTCTAGCTGATCAGTGTGTGAACCGGCTGCAGACTTGTGATCCCCCTCTCAGCCAAGCTTCTCTTTGCAAGGTAGATGGCGGAAGGAGAAGTTGAAGAAGATCTCTGCGGAAGTCTCTCCTGGACCCTGCCCTGCCCGCAGGGTCCTCATCCCAGCTCTGAGGCATGTGTGGTGTCTGGTGTCCAGATCTGACGGTGGCTCCGGGGCAGAGCACTTCCCCGAGCTGTGCAAGGCCCTGACTCCACCACCCCCAGTCATGAGAATGAAGCCTAAGGCTAACCCTCTGCAGCCTCCCCAGTTCCCGCTGCCACCCTGACCCCAGCAGCCTGGCCCCTTCTCTGCCAGCCGAGTTCTTTTTTTTTTTTTTTGTCTCACTATGCAGTTCAGGCTGGCCTTGAGCTGACTTTTGTAGTGCAGGCTGGTCTTGATCCTCCTGCCTCAGCCTCCCGAGTGCTGCGATTACAGGCGTGCGCCACTGCACCCGGCCCTGCCAGCCAAGTTCTTTCTTTCTTTTGTCTTTTTGAGACAGGGTCTCGCTATGCAGTTGAGGCTGGTCCTGCGCTCACTTTTGTAGCCCAGGCTGGTCTCGAACTCACACTGATCCTCCTGCCTCAGCCTCCCAAGTGCTGGGATTACAGGCGTGAGCCACCACGCCCGGCTCCCCAAGTTCTTTCCTAGAGCTGGGCACACACAGTATTCGGAATGGCAAGCCTGGGCTCTGTGCAGAGTAGGCGCCCCTGGAAGCCTAAGCTTCTGGATGAGGCAATGGGCCAAAGGATTGCAAGGCTGACTCTGTGGGGTCTTGGATAAGTAAATGAGTTTCTCTGAGCCCCTATTTTTCCACCTGTCAAATGGGAACATTTTCTGAATGCATGACCCTTGTTGCATGCTCAGTAATTCACCTCATGCTTGCACCCCCTATGTGTGTTGTCCGGGTGATGAGAGGCGAAGGAAGTCACACTTATGGAGGCCCCTGCACCCCAGCCTATGCCCAACACTTCACCAAAAAGATGAGACACAATTCATAATTCATTTCATACACAAGGCAGCTGGGAGGTAGGTTCAAGTTAATCCTGGTTTTGATTCCCTTGGCTGTGTTTTCTTATAGTCAAGGGACGGAATCCAGGGCCTCACACATGCTAGGTAAGCGTTGGACCACTGAGCCCCATCGCCAGCTCCCCACTCCCCACTTTTTAAGACAGGTTCTTGCTAGAGTGCCTAGACTGGAGTCGGACTGGAGAGTCTCCTGCCTCAGCCTCCTGAGAAGCTGGAGGACAGGCATGTCCTACCGCCCTCAGCTTAATCCTGTGTGACACAGGAAGAAATAGAGGTTTGGGCAGCAAGTGGGGGAGGGCAGGGCCCGGGAGGGGGTACTGCAGTGGAGACCCCTAGACCCAGGAGCTGGGCAGGAGGCCACAGGTGTAAGGCTTGTGGCCAGTGTAGCTAGGCTAAACACAGCTCCTGCTGGCAACACCTGCTGCCCTGGGAGGGGCACAGTCCCAGGATCCATGTCAGATCTTCTCTACGTAGTTTCCTGGGAAGAGGCCCTCCTGGCCATGCAGCCTGCCCTTCCACCAGCCAGAAGGATCTGTGGGGAGAGAAGAGGGCTTTTGGCCACCAGGGAAAGCCTGCAGGTGGGCTCCAGGCCTGTCTTTTTTTTTTTTTTTTTTTTTGTCTTTTTGAGACAGAGTCTCACCATGCAGTTCAGGCTGGCCTTGAACTCACTTTTGTAGCCCAGGCTGGTCCCTGACACCTGATCCTCTTGCGTCGGCCTCCCAAGTGCTGGGATTACAGGCAAGTGCCACCACACCAGGGCCAGGTCTGTTTTATTCCTGGTGCGCACCTGTGATTCCAGGGCTTTGGGAGGTTGAGACAGGAGGATTGTGAGCTGTAGCCCAGCCTGGGCGACTTGGCGAGACACTGTCCCCAAATAAAAACTACAGAAGGAGCTGGTAACGTAGCTCAGTGCAAAGGCGCTAGGTTCAATCCCCAGTACCAGGGGTGTGTGTGGGCAGGGGGGAGAAAAGCCAGGGGCTCAGACCCAGGGTGAGCTGGGTACTGCCACCCGGCTCGTAAGCATCCTTGGTGGTGCCATGAGCTGGTTGCCTCAGTGTTCTCATGGGCAGGGAAGGAAGGTGACCCTCCCATCTGCGACCCTGTCCTGGGACACGCACCTTCTGAGAGGATCTCGATGACCTCATTCACGTTGAAGCTGAGCTCGTCCACGTCTTGGCCTATGTACTGGTATAGTGCCCGGCACCTTGGGCCATGTATCCGAGGCTGAGGCTTGGGTCGGCCCACACCGGGCACCGGTCTCTGCCCTATGCTGCGCTTCCTCTGCATCCTGGGACACATGCGTGTTCATCACAGCTCCGCATAGTCCCGCCCTCCCCGTGACCACCGTCTGGGGCTGCCCTCCCAGCCCACCTACCCCGCCACGCCCTGGTCAGGCACATTGAGGAATTCTGTGTTGTGCTCTGAGGGCGGCCGAGCCCGGGGACGTCTGCTGGCCCCCAAGGTGGAGGATGGAGGACCCTGGGGAGGCCGCTGGGAGCTCCTTCCAGGAGTGATATCCATGGCTAAGGGGCCTCCTCTGGCTAAGGGGGGCACCCCATTTCGGTCCATGGCTGTGAAAGAAGGATGGAGATATCTGTGAGCAACATCTGGCTCCAAGTTACCAGTCTGAGGAAGGAGGCGACTGCGCTGTCTACCCAGCATGCTAAGTACCAGATCCGAAGGAGGGACCCTTATATGAGAGGGCTTATAGGAGGGCTTCCTGGGGAGTCCCCTCCTCATAAGAGGGCTTTTGTGAGTAGGTTTTGGAGGATGAATAAGAGCTTGAGATGTAGATATTTGGGAGATAAATAGAGAAAACAGCTCAAATAAAGGCTTTAGAAGTAAGAATGAGGTGGGCTGACAAAATGAAACGCAGCATGAATAGTGTAGGAGGAAAGAGGTTAGTGGCCAGCTAAGGTTGGATGTTGAATACGAGGCTAAGGTTAGCATATATTCTACAAAGGGCAGGACATGTGCAGCGTTCTGGACCATGGTGCTTGTCTGATTCCCTGACTGTGGGTCTGGCTTAGGCCAGGGTCCATAAAAGGCAAGGGAAAACGCTTAGTGAGGGTTTTACCTCACCTCTGGGGGGTCCGGGGGCCGCCCGGGTCGGGGCCTGGGCTGGCCTTCGGTGTGTTCCCTGTGACATTCCTTTCCGTGTGGGTTCTGAAAGGAGAAAAGGATGCAGGCGTTTGGGGATGGCCAGGCCAGACCTAACTCTTGGCCCAGCCCAAGTCCCCTCCAAACTGTGGCTCCACCTCGAGGCGCTGCTCCCCAGGTTCACTGGCTCTCTCCCCAGAGCCGTCCCTTAGCTAGGCAGAATAATTTGCCCTACTGACAAGCTTTGCTCTATGGGCCCTCCCCAGGCCACTACCCCACTTTAATCAGGTCCTGGGTTGCCTCTGGCCACGCCCCTCTACAGTTGACTCTCATTCATTGGTTATTACTCCAAGGCCTTCTTTGTCTGTCTCTAGACCCGCCCCCTTTACCGCCCTCACAAGGCTTGACAAGCCTTGCTGGCCACGCCCCTCAGACCTAATTGGTCCCTCAGCCCCCGCCTCTTCCAAGCCCGCCTCTTCCAAGCCCGCCTCTATGCTCAGGCCTCCACCCCCTTCTGGCCAGACTCACTGGAGCTCTTGGGCAGCCCATCTCCAATGCTGACCATGAGGCTCCGGCCGCTGGCTTTGAGCACAGCCAAGTCGCCAGAACCGCGGGCAAAGGTGACGCTACGGGTGCCGCCTCCTCCCCAGCCCTCCTTCTTCACCCGGAATTGTAGTCTGTGGAGAGAGAAGTTTGGGGGCACCAACTGGGGCTAGGGAGAGTGCACAGGGCCACGGTGCCGGGCAGGGACCGACATACGTGTCGCTGAAGGTGAGGGTTAGGGGCCTCCGCGCCACCTCCTCGAAGCGCTTGCACAGGAGGCTGACGAACTCGGTCTTGAAGACGCTCTCTAGGAAGCTGTCTGCCGCATCCTCTTGGAGGATGAAGAAGTCGTCCTGTCTGGTGCTGGAGCGGGGCAGGAGGTCAGCCAGGTGACAGTGAGTGACAGCTGGGGGTGCCCACTGCCCAGTGAGTGCCGCAAGGGAGGGGAAGGCGCAGAGACTGGTAGTGTTGACGGCGGGATCCCAGGTGGAGGTGGGGCAGCAGGTGTCCAGGAGAGGGCAGCAGGTACAAGAGCGGGGGTCCAGTGAGGAAGGTGCCATGGGCGGGCAGGCCAGGCCTCACCTGAGGGACACTCCCCGCAGGGTCTGCAGTTCCACCTTCTTCTTCAAGACTTCGCGCACCTGGCCCTTCTCGGGGCCCTTCTTCATCTTCTCGCGGCCGATCACATACACACACTTGGGGGTCAGGATCAAGTCCCGCTTGATGGGCTGTGGGCATGTGGGGCCAGAGGTTGGTGGCTGGAGCCTGTAGTCCAGCCAGCCTGGCCTTGGAGGGTCGGCCCTGGACATACGGGTGATGCTGGTAGTTCAGTTAAAGTGTGTGGGTCAGGGTCAGCTCAGGTAAGAGCCTCCCCCCAAGGTAGATGAGTTGTTATTAATAATTTTTTTATTAATAAATTGATTTATTTCTCCTGGTTTTTTTTTTTTTTTTTTTTTTTTTTTTTTTTTTTTTTTTTTTTTTTTTTTTTTTTTTGTCTTTTTGAGACAGGGTCTCGCTATGCAGTTGAGGCTGGTCCTGAGCTCACTTTTGTAGCCCTGGCTGGTCTCGAACTCGCACCGATCCTCCTGCCTCAGCCTCCTGAGTGCTGGGATTACAGGCGTGAGCCACCACGCCCAGCCTCTCCTGGTTTTTTGTGTGTGTATTTTTTTTTTTTAGAATTTAAAAATTTTTTTTTGGTTTCAGAACTTTTGTTTATTTATTTTAAAATTTTTTATTTTTCAGCGGTCTAAAGCTCCTGCTTAGGAAAGCTTAGGTGGCTGCAGGGACTGCGGTTCGATCCCCGGCCCCACATGCTGCACCAGCCCTGACCTCAGGGCAGGCTGAGCTGGCCATGAAAATGAGTGAATAAACAAACAAGGGTTCTGGTTTTTTTTTTTCTTTTTTTTTTTTGAGACAGGGTCTCGCTGTGCAGTTGAGGCTGGCCTTGAGCTCACTTTTGTAGCCCAGGCTGGTCTCAAACTCGCACCATCCTCCTGCCTCAGCCTCCCAAGTGCTGGGATTACAGGCGTGAGCCACCACGCCCGGCACAAACAAGGGTTCTGAAACAAGAAAAAATAAAATAGAATAAAATAAAATAAAAAATTCTAAAAAAATAAAAATAAAAATAAATGAAATGAGATGGAACCCAGGGCCTACTACATGCTAGGCCAACTGTTCTACCACTGAACAATATTGCTAGCAATTTTTTTTTGTCTTTTTGAGACAGAGTTTCATTATGCAGCTCAGGCTGGCCTTGAGCTCAGTTTTGTAGCCCAGGCTGGTCTCGAACTTGTACCGATCCTCCTGCCTTAGCCTCCCAAGTGCTAGGATTACAGGCATGCACCACCACGCCTGGGCAAGAAACAAAAAAACAGTAAGTTATGATTTTTATTTTTATTTTTTTTAAACACTTTCTTTTTTTTTTTTCTTTTATTTAATTTTATTTATTTATTTTTTTCTTGTTTCAGAACCTTTTTTGTCTATTCACTCATTTTTATGGCCGGCTCAGCCCACCCCAAGGGCAGGGCTGGCATAGCATGTGGTGCCGGGGATCGAACCACGGTCCCTGAAGCCGCCCAAGCTTTCCCAAGCAGGCGCTTTAGACCACTGAGCCATCCCGCCGGGCCCCTATTTTTATTTTTATTTATTTATTTATTTATTTTTGCAGGACCGGGGTTCAAACTCACGACCTTGCACTTGCCAGGCAGGCACTTGTGCCTCGGAGCTATCTCCCCAGCCCCAAGTTATGATTTTTAAAAAATTTTTTATATTATGGCTGGCTCAGCCTGCCTTGGCAGTGGGGTTGGCGCAGCATGTGGTGCTGGATCAGACCGTGGTCCCCGTGGTTGCCTAAGCGTGCCTAAGCAGGCGCCTTAGACCACTGAACCATCTTGCTGGCCCTGCTAGCCCTTTTCTTTTTTTCTTTTTCTTTTTTCTGGTCTCACTGTGTAGCTCAGGCTGGCCTTGAACCCAAAGTGATCCTTCTGCTTCAGTCTCCCGTGTGCTGGGATTATAGGTATGTACTACCATATGTGGCTAATTTTTTTTTTTTTTTTTTTTTTTTTTTTTGTCTTTTTGAGACAGGTTTCGCTATGCAATTCAGGCTGGCCTTGAGCTCACTTTTGTAGCCCAGGCTGGTCTCGAACTCGCACTGATCCTCCTGCCTCAGCCTCCCAAGTGCTGGGGCTACAGGCGTGCACCACCATGTCCGGTTTAGTATGTAAGAAACAGAAGCAGCTGGGCATAGCGGTGCATGCCTGGAATCCCAGCACTTGGAAGGCTGAGGCCGAAGGAGTGCCACACATTGGAGACCAGAGCTTCAGCTACATACAGAGCTCGAGACTAACTTGGGCTACACAGTGAAAACCTGTCTCAAAAAACAGAGACAAGAAAAGGATGTAAAAGTGAAGGTGTTTTGTTTAGAAAGAGGTACCCAGCCAGTGAATGAGCACAGGTAGGCAAGGCACCTAGTGGACATGGGTTCCGAGGGTAGGACCCCCAGGGTGAAAGACAAAAGACAGGCTTGGAGGGCCCTCCTCAGCTCCTTCCAGAAGCACTGCTGAGGGGTGGGGATGGGCGCAAACTCTTGGACCACGTGACAGTGCCGGCTTGGTAGCCAGCTCCTGTGCTTTGTGGTGCTAGGGATAGAGCCCAGGCTCTCGCCACGGCGAGCATGTGCGCCATCTGCCAGCTGGACAGCCCAGCCTAGTCTGGGAAAGGAGTGGTTCAGGAGTAGGTGTGTGAGTCAGGGAGATGTGTGAGAGCACGGGGGATGGGGGCGGGGGGCGGGGGTTGTGTCCAGGGGCAGGTGTATGCAGGAACTACACGGGCTGACATTCAGACCTGCGTGCAGGAAGTGAAGGTATGTGTCAGGCGACAGCGCCTGGAATCTGAGGCTGACCAGATCAGGTGAGGGTGTGTGTGACACACACACACACACACACACACACACACACACGCACGCCCACACACACGCACGTGCGCAGAGCAGGAGGTCGTGTCCTGGCAAGTATGCGTATAGGGATATCTCAGGGTGTACCTACTCTGCGGTTTTCTTAGGTGGGGGCAGGATGGATTTCTGGCCTGGGTGACAGTGGGTCAAGTGAGGGTGAATGTGAGGGATAGAATGGCTGGCCCGGGTGAGACCCCATCTGGGTGTCCCTGGCACAGGCGCATGCAGGCCAGCTGACATGGGCACTGCAGTGCCGGGGCGGTCAGGGCCAGGGCACTCATGTGCAGTGGAGGTGCCAGGGCAGCTGGTGACACGGGCTTGGACGTGCCCCGCTCCCGCTGCCTCACCTTGAAGCGGCGATCGTACTTGGTGACTGAGTCGGCGAAGTCCACCCGCTCCCTCTTGCCCAGGAACTGGCGCAGCTCAGGCCGCTCCTCCAGGCCCAGGTAGTCCCCGACGAAGTTGCGGTTGATGCTGTTCCTCCTCCTCTCCTTCTTGTTGAGCAGGATGTTAGAGGCTTCGGGGTGCAAGGGGAGAGCAGAGGTCACGGCCGGCCTCCCAGAGGGGCACGGCCCCCCCACCGCCCACTGCGGGGCTCTCACCTTCCCGCCGCATCTCCTCATACTTGCGCACGGCCACGTGGTGCCTCCACGCCTTCTGGATGGTGCGGGCAAAGCCGTCGAACTTCCGCTCTCGCATTTCCTCCAGGAGGAAGAGCTGAGCCAGAGGGAGTGGCGGTGGGTTCTGGGAGCCCCCTGCGGGCTGCCCTCCTGGTTTCCCCCAAGGCCCATGCCACCCACATGCATAGGGATGCGCATACACCCTGACCAAAGTTTTGTCTTCCTCCCAGCCAGGTGAAGTTGTGGGTGCCTGTCACTCCAGCACTCTGGGAGTCCGAGGCAGGAGGATTGCGAAGTTGAGGTTAATCTGGGCAACTAAATGAAACCCTATCTCAAAATATAGAGTGAAAAGGACAGTTCAGGATGAAACTCTGGTTTCCATCCCCAGTGAAAGCAAATCAAACCCAGATAAAATATAGTGTGTGTGTGTGTGTGTGTGTGTGTCTGTGTGTGTGTGTAGAGGATACCATGCTGGCAGAGCAGGACGGTAGTTTGGAAAACACAGGAAAGTAGTGACAAAAGAAACACTGCTGGTGTCAACGAGATGGCTCAGCGGTCTAAAGCACCTGTTTAGGCAAGCTTAGGCAACCACAGGGACCAAGGTTCTATCCCAGCACCATATGCTGTGACAGCCCTACCCCCAGGGCAGGGTGAGCAAGCTGGCCATAACAAACAAAGATAAATAAATAAATTTTATTTTTTAATTTTTAAATTTTTTAAAAGATTTATTTATTTATTTATTTATTTATTTATTTATTTTCTTGTTTCAGAACTTTTGTTTATTTACTTATTTTTATGGCCGGCTTAGCCTGCCCTGAGGGCAGGGCTGGCTCAGAATGTGGTGCTGGGGATCGAACTGCGGTCCCTGAAGCTGCCCAAGCTTTCCTAAGCAGGTGCTTTAGACCACTGAGCCATCCTGCTTGTTGCCAATAAATAAATTTAAAAAAAAGAAACGCAGTTGTCAATCAGTAAAGGTGGGAAGTACTTTTTTTTTTTTTTTGCAGGATTGGGTTTGAACTCACAACCTTGAACTTGCGAGGCCCGCACTTGTGCCACGGAACTATATCCCCAATCCTAAAAATGTCGTTGAAAATAAACCTATATATAAAAAATAAATAAATCAATAAATAAAATAAAATTTAAAAAAGAAAGAAAAAAGCTGGGCATGGTGGTGCACACCTGTAATGCCAGTACTCGGGAGGCTGAGGCAGGAGGATCAGTGTGAGTTCGAGACCAGCCTGGGCTACAAAAGTGACCTTAAGGCCAGCCTGAACTGGATAGTGAGACCCTGTCTCAAAAAGACAAAAAACAAAAGAAAACAAAAAACAAGCAAAAGAAAAACAAAACAAAAAAACACAAAAAAAACCCCTATACATGCCCATTAGGGAGGCTGAGGCAGGAGGATCACTGAGAGTTGAGGCTAGCCTGGGCTAGGGGCAGAGAGTTCAAGATATGAGAGAACTATCCTGTGGGACTCTGTCTTAACCTCCTACCCCCAAAACCAAACACACAGAAATCTAGAAAACAAACAAGTTGGGGTGGCTGAGGATATAGCTGATGTCATAAGTGCCTCCCTGGCAAACTCAGGGTCCCAACTTCAGTCCATGGTATCAAAAGTAACCAAAATAAGGGCCAGCCAGATAGCTCAGTGGATTAAAGTGCCTGCTTGGGCAGAGCACAGTAGCTGGCCCGAGGTTCCATCCTCCACGGTGCTGTGCTGGCCCCTGCCCTGGGGCACCCTGAGATGGCAAATGACACTGCAAATGAGATGGCGTAGTGGCGCGTGCCTGTAATACCAGCGTTTGAGAAGCTGAAAACAGGAGGATCACTACGAGTCTGATCTATATAGTGAGACCGTGTAGACCCTAGACCCTGTACTAAGTACATAAAAAACCAAAATAAAACTGAAGGTGGGTACAGTGGTGCATGTCTGTAATCTCAGAATTCTTTGGAGGCTGTCACAAATTTAAGGCCATCCTGGGTTATGTAGGACGCGCTGTCTCCAAAAAAAAAAAGCACCAGAACAAAACCAAAATATGATACAATTGAACTTATAAAAGGAAAATATAAGCCAGGCATGGTGGCTCAGGCCTGTAATCCCAGCACTCGGGAGGCTGAGGCAGGAGGATCGGTGTGAGTTTGAGACCAGCCTGGGCTACAAAAGTAAGCTCAAGGCCAGCCTCAACTGCATAGCGAGACCCTGTTTCAAAAAGACAAAAAATAAACAAATAAATAAAATAAAATTTTAGGGCCAGGGAGATAGCTTCATGGCACAAGTGCCTGACTAGCAAGTGCAAGGTCATGAGTTTGAACCCCGGTCCTGAAAAAAAAAAAAAAAAAATTGGGTGGGGGGCCAGCAAAATAGCTCAGCAGGCTAAAGCACTTGCATAGGTGAGCTTACGCAACTGCAAGGACCGTGGTTCAATCCCAGGCACCACATGCTGTGCCAGCCCCGCCCCAGGGCAGGCTGAGCCAGACATAGCATAAATAAATAAATAAATAAATAAATAAATAAATAAAAGTTTAGGGTTGGGGAGATTGCCCAGTGGCATCAGTGCCTGCCTGGCAAACATAAGGTCATGAGTTCAATCCCTGGTACTGAAAAACAAAGAAAAAAATAAAAATTTTAAGAGCTTTAAATTTTTTTTCATTTATTTTCTGTTATTTATTTTATTTTATTTATTTATTTATTTTCCCTCCCTGGACCAGGATCTGATCTCACAACCTTGCAATTGCCAGGCAGGCACTTGTACCACAGAGCTACCTCTCAGGTCCCCAACCAGTTGCTTTTTATTTTAATTTTTAAATTTTTTTTTCTTGTTTCAGAACTTTTGTTTGTTTATTTATTTATTTTTATGGCCAGCTCAGCCTGCCCTGAGGGCAGGGCTGGTGCAGTATGTGGTGTTGGGGACTGAACCGTGGTCCCTGCAGCCGCCTAAGCTTTCCTAAGCAGGCGCTTTAGACCACTGAGCCATCCTGCCGGGCCCCTGTTATTTATTTTTTATTTATTTGTTTATTTATTTATTTTTTGCAGGACTAGGGTTTGAACTCACAACCTTGCACTTGCCAGGCAGGCCCTTGTGCCGTGGAGCTATCTCTCCAGCCGCCTGTTATTTATTTTTGAAGTGGAGTCTCTCTGTGTAGTTCAGGCTGGTCCTGAACTCCTGTGCAGCCTGGAACTGTGGTGATCCTCCTGCCTCAGCCTCCTGAGTATTTGGGACGGCACAGTCTTGGACTTTACTTGGTCTTTCTTCTTCCCATTTCCTTCCTCCCCCCTCATTCTGTCTCTCTCAGTCTCTCCCTCTTCCTTGCCCTTTCAGTATCTCTTCCCCTCGCCCTTCTCTTCTTTCTCTCTGTCTCTGGCCTGTCTCCTCTCGCCCGATCCTCTCCACACTCACCGACTCCGGGTTCTTGACGAAGACCTTAGTGCCCCCCATCTGGTACTGGTCCGACTCCATGTTGACAGCCCGGAGCAGGTGCTGGACGCCCTGGCGCTCGTCCCCATGCCACCGAGGCCACGTCTCTGGGGTCAGGATGGCGTACCTGGGGCAGAGGGCAGTGTGGCTTCCAACGCTTGTGGAAGCGGATGTGCAGGGCCCAGGGTGTGCGCAAGGCGCAGGGCGCTCACCTCTGCAGAAACTTGGCAAACTGGCGGCGGTAGGCGAAGCCGGCTCTGCGCACGCGAATGTTCTCCCGAAGGCCCAGGTATTCCACCTGGTGCTTGACCCTGGGGCGGGAGAGGACAGACTTGGAGCTTGGACAGCTCCAGGGTGCACCTTGGAGTCGGGAGTCTGTTCTTGGGGTGGAGTGGGGAAGGCACTGGAAAGGCTCAATCTCATCTATCTGTACCCTGGCCTTAGGGGCCAGGCCCAGGTGAGCCCTGGATTTGGGGATGGTGTGTGGGTCGGGTGGCACAGGCAGCAGTGCCAGGGTGTCACCTGCTCTCCTCCCAGTCCCGGGGCTTCTTGGTCTCGTTGGGCTTGATGCAGCGGATATAGTGGGGTGTGCACCTCTTCAGTGTGGCCACCAGGTCGTTAGCTTGTTTCTGGGTCACAGAAGGCAGGGGTGAGGGACGCTCCATACCCAGGCCCCAGACAACCCTGGGTCTCGGGAGAGGTTTCATCAGCTGCACCCCAGGGCCCTCGAGTCAGTGGCATCCGACAGATACTTGGGCACATGGGAAGTGCCCAGGAAATGTTTGCTGATGGAGTGACAGAACCCTCAGGAAGCCAAGCTGCCCAGAATCCTTCTGCCACTCCTTCGGGGCTCAGGGACTTTAGGAATCCCGGAACTGTGTGCATGCTGGAGAGGCCGGCCTCGGGAGTGCGTCAGCCCTCGTGTGAGACACGGTGTCGCTAAGTTGCCCAGGCTGGGCTTGAACTTGCTATCTTCCTGCCTCAGCCTTCCAGAGGGCTGGAGGTATAGGCGGTATGTATCACCATGCCTGCCTTGAGTCACCCCTGGGAAAAGGGGATGCAGTCTGGAGATTGTCCAGATGGTGCTGGAGGAGTCACATGAGAGACCCAGACTCTGCTACGTGACTGAGGTGGGGGCTGGCCCTCCTGAGCCCTCCCAGGCTGCCAAGCTAGATTGCTGTCAGTGCCAAGCGCGTGCCCAGTAAGGGACCCTTAGCCTGCATTGCTAGCGTCCGGGGGCTGAAGTAGGAGGCTCACTGCAAGTGCAGGCCAGCCTGGTCTCACAGGAAATGTGTGGTCAGCCTGGACTACAAAGTGAGACCCTGTCCCAGAAACAAACAGACACAGTTAGCATATTCTCAGGATGGGAGCCCACATCTACAGCAGCATGAATCACGGTAGCCAAAAGGTGGAAACAGGGCCAGTGAGATAGCTCAGTGGACTAAGCGCCTCTTTTGACAAGGGCAGGGACTGGGGTTCGATCCCTGGTCCTGCACACCGGGCCAGGCCCAACGACCAAAGAGTCCAGGCATGATAGTGCACACCTGTAATCCTAGCACTGGCAAGGTTGAAAACAGGAGAATCACTCTGAGTCCAAGCTGCGTAGTGAGACCCTGCACCAAATAAATACAGAAATAGAAAAGTAAAAGTGGAAATGGACTAAATGTCCAGCAGATGAATAAAGAGGCAATAATGTAGTTATCTTGGGGCTGGGGAGATAGCTCCGTGGCACAAGTGCCTGCGTGGCAAGTGCAAGGCCGTGAGTTCAAACCCCAGTTCCGCAAAAAAAAAATGTAGTTATCTTATAATGGAATATTTTTCAGGTAGATATACTTGAGCTTAGCCAAAAGGCCAAGAACTGACTATTATGCAGGTATATAAAACAGGAAATTCTAAGTTTTTTTTTTTTTTTTGAAACAGGCTCTTGCTGTGTAGTTCAAGCTGGCCTTGAGTTTACGATGTAGCTCAGGCTGGCCTTGAACTTGCATCAGTCCTACTACCTCAGCCTCCTCCTGAGTGCTGGGATGATGGGGTGCACCACCATGCCCAACTAAGGAAGGAAATTCTGACACATGCTACGACACGGATGGAACTTGAGGACAGGGTGCTGAGTGACATCGGCCGACACAAAATGACAAACGCTGAGTAGTTCCACCTCTGGAGCATTCCCAGAGCCATCGGGGTCCACAGACAGGAAGTACAGACAGGGTGTCGGTCCGGGAGGTGCTGGGACTTAGCGTGTCTCGGGGACAGAGCTGAGTATGGGAAGCGGAAGCTCCGGAGGTCTATGGGGGGGCAGCGGCCTAAGTGCGCATGCGCACACAGCGAATGCCGCTGAACTAAGATGGGGGGGGGTTGGATCAGCGAATGTATGGTGTGCAAATTTTATAGCCTTAAAAGGAAAAGTGGGTTGGGGGGCAGGGTTGGTGCAAGGCCCCGCGGTTCCAGCTGCAGCGCCATGAAAGGAAACCAAGCAAGGGACCAAGCCAAGGACTATCAAGCTCTCTAACTGGGAGCAATGGTGGAGCAAGAGACTGCAGGGCTACAGGGGACCTCAGAGAGCCCTGGGGTGGACGCTGAGCCAGCAGAGGAGCGGGGTCTGCCGTGGGACCCCCTTGCCCCAAACTCCATCCTGTGAACCCCAGGCCCACCTTGATCTTGGAGCCTGCAGTGCTGGGGCGACCCTTCTTGTCCACATCTAGTTTCTCAGGAAAGAGCATCCGAAGGAAGGCCCTGGGCAGGAAACAGGGGGTTAGGGAGCAGCTGGAGCCCGCTGCATGCATCCTGGCCCAGAGTCGGGGCTGCCGCAGTGCCGCAGGGCGCAGGGCCAGACGGGAGCCGTGGGGGAGGGGGAAGGTGTAGGAGGGAGAAAAGGGGGGAGGGGAGTGAGAGGGGAGGGCACGTTTTAAGTCTTTTCTTTGTATTTAGTACAGGCTTTACAGGGTCTCACTACACAGCTTAAACTCCTAATGATTCTCCTGGGCTTACAGGTGCTTACCACCATGCCCAGTCTCAATCAGGCTGGCACTGCGGGCTGGGGATCAAACCCCCGGCCCATGCATCTGCCTAAGCAGGCGCTTGAATCCACTGAGCTCTCTGGCTGCTCTCCGTTTTAGTCTTTGCGATCAGTGTGGTGGTTCCTGTCTAAGCCCCCTAAAGCTTCAGGCCATCTCAGGAGGAACCTGGGGAGGCAACCACTTTAGAGGGGCCTCCGTTGGCAGGCGGGGCCTGGTCGGAAGAGGCGGGCTGCTGAGGGCCTGACCAGGAAGCGCTCGGCTCCTGCCTGGCGCCCCCTCAGCTCTCAGCTGCCTGCATGCGGTGAGGTGCGCCACTTTCCTTCCGCCAGACCCCTCTGCCGTGTCTTGGAGACAGCCGAGCATGGACGAAACCTCTCCAAACCGTGTGCTAGAATAAACTGCTTGACAAGATGGGTGCTGCTTGCACACCAAGGAGAGTACTTCACCTAGCGGAGGACAAACTGGAGTCATTTGTGGGCACATAGGTGCACCTTGAGGCCATAATGCAAAGTGACACGACACGGGATTAAACATCTCTCACGCGAGAAACTCAGAGAAATAAAGAACAAATGAAAGATAAGTAGGGAGATGTTTTTCAAATGGGAAGGGGATCAATTTGGAGGAGGGGCAAGGAGGGAGGAGGAGGAAGAAACAATTAAGAGGTATCCTGTAGGGCTGGGGACATAGCTCAGTGCTCTCAGCACCTGCCTGGCAAGCACAAGGACCCGGGTTTGATCCCCGGTACCTCATGCTGAGCAGGCCCTGGAACCCTGGGGGCACCGTGTCTGCTTGGAAACTGGGGGAAGTGGTGGTGCACCCCTATAATCCCAGCTCTGGGAGGCTGAGACAAGAGGATCACTGCGAGTCCAAGCTGCCTAGCGATACCCTGTATCAAATAAGTAAATGCCTAAATTTTTTAAAAAACATGCTTCCTGAGCCGGGCGTGGTGGCTCATGCCTGTAATCCCAGCACTCGGGAGGCTGAGGCAGGAGGATCGGTGCGAGTTCGAGACCAGCCTGGGCTACAAAAGTGAGCTCAAGGCCAGCCTCAACTGCGTAGCGAGACCCTGTCTCAAAAAGACAAAAAAAAAACAAAAAAAAAGACATGCTTCCTGTAGGAGGACCAACTCCATACAAAGAATGTAATCATTGTTAATTACAAATAAGGACTGATAAAAAATGTTTAAAAAGTAAAGCAGTGAGGACCAGTGAGATAGCTGAGCGCTTGCGGAGGCAGTATGCATCCGCCAGCTAGCCAGTGCAGTTGTCCTGCAGAGTTGGCGCAGTCCATGCACTCGGAGTCCTGGTCGCTTTTCTCCCCAGATCCCCTTCCATCTGCAAAAGGCCCACCTCCCTGTTTTCTGTCCTCTTATCTTTTATTTTGCCTCTGAAATTATTTATGCTTTGGGTTCCTCATGTCCAAGAAACTGTGATGTTCAGCCGTCCCTGTCTCATGTGTTTTACTTAGCACTGCAGTCTCAGAGTGCTTCTGTTTTCTGGCCAATGACTTGAGTTTACCCTTCTTTAGGGCTGAGTACTACTCCACCTGTGTAAATACCATATTTGCTTCATCTGTTCATTTGTCGATGGCCATAGGGGCTTGTTTATAAGATTTATAGTTACTTCTAGTCTTGTCTTTTTTTTTTTTTTTTTTTTTGGTGAGACCAGGGTTCGAACTCACAACCTTGCACTTGCCCAGCAGGCACTTGTGCCTTGGAGCTATCTCCCCAGCCCCCTATAGTTACTTCTAGATCAGAACCATTTCCTAGCACGACAGCCAATCCCACAGGCCCGGGGAACTATGAGAAAGATGGACCGGTCTTCAAATCCCACCCCCCGCCCCCACATACGTGGCCTTGGCCCCACGCCCAGGCCCAGGGCACTCACTGCTCACTGCTCTGCATCAGCTCCACGAGGTCAGAGAAGAGGACGTCCCTGTTCCGCTCACAGAAGCCGCTGACGTCGTAGGAGACCTGGGGGAGGGAGGTGGAGAGCTGGGGGGGTGAGGGTGGGGCGGGGGTGGGGCTTGAGGTCCAGAGAGGCTGGGCTAGGAGGAAGCTACTGTTCAGGCGGGTGGGCTGAGGGATGCTATGCGGGGCTGGGCTCGCTGGGGAGCTGTGCGCCGGGTGAGTTGGGGTTGGCATCCTGGGGTTGGGGGACAGCAGTAGGGGGCCATTCAGCAGAGAGCCGACTCGGTTGGTGCATCCCACAGACCTGGCTGGGGGTCCGGGCAGGATCTTTGGAGTTAGAGAGCTGCTGGGGCGCTGTGAGGAGACCCCCCCTGAGGGGCGGGGCGGGGGATGTGCCCGCGTGGCACGCACCTTGCCCGCGTAGTGGTGGATGACGAAACCGCCGCTCCAGCTGTTGAAGTGCTCGTGGGTGCCCACGGCCGCCTGCAGCTTCTGCAGAAGCGTCTGGTCGGCGCCACCGCCCGTGGCGTGCATGGTGGCGCACACATCATCCAGCACGCTCATGATGCCCGGGGGGTTCTGGGGGGAACCCAGGTGGGCAGGGGTGGGACGTCAGCCAGTGTGTGTGGGGGTGTGCGTATGGCCCTGCCTCACCCTGTGGGCCAGAGAGATGACGGAGGGCTGGGGTAAAAGGAAAGTGGGCGACGGGGGCTTCCAAATGCACAAACGTGAGAGAGGAAGAGGCCAGCCAGGTTAGCACTCAGGAGGCTGAGGCAGGAGGACTGCTCAGGCCAGCCTGGCGGACAAAGAGAGCTTAAAGCCCGCCTAGACTGAAACGAAAGGAGAAGGAAGAGGCAGATCAGTGGGGTGGGGGTGGGGTGCGCTGGTTGCGAGGGGGAACTCGCTCCTTTTTCCCTTCCAGAGACTTCGTGGTGGGAGACTTGGGAAGTTTGTCCAGGGGAATGTTGGTTGAATGAATACATGAACTACAAGCAGGAGGGCAGAGTAAAGGGACCGGGGAGCTGGCGGCCTCAGGCTGCAGGCCTAGATCCTAGCATAAAGCGAGGGACCCTGGGTGTTATGGCCTACTTCGGGGTCTCCCAGGCCCATGCCCAAGGCATCCAGCCCTCACCAGCTTGCTTTCGATGAGGTCGCAGACAACTTTGTTGTTGAAGTACTCGATGGGGGTCCAGCGGATGCCCTCCTGTATGTACTCCTCCTGGGGGTGCAGAGGGGCGAGTGGGCTGGGTGGCCTGGGGAGGGAGGTGTGGCCAGCGCTCACCCCCACTTCCGGTCCTTTGACCAAGCTAATACCAGATGGCGGATAAGGGATTATAGGTGTGTGTCACCATGCCTGGCAATAAACTACCTTTTTATTTTATTATTATTTTTTAACTGTTTGTATTTATTTTATGGCCAGCACAGCCTGCCCTGGGGGTGGGGCTGGCACAGCATGTGGTGCCAGGGATCAAACCGCAGTCCCTGCGTTGCCCTAGCATCCTTATTTCTGCTCTTTTTAATTTAAATCTGCCTCCCAGCCCCACTGCCCTCCCCCATCTCCTTCTCCCAATGAGGTTGGCAGTCTGTCCCCTCTAGTGCTCCTCCAGAGGCCTGAAGCCGTGGGTTGGTTGGATCTTGGATCAGTCTCCAAAGTCTAAATAAATCTTTTCCGGGCGAATGAGATGGCTCAGTGGCCTAAAGCGCCTCCTTAGGCAAACTTAGGCCATAAAATAAATCTACAAAGTTAAAAAAAATAATAAAGTAAAAAGATAGTTTATTGCCAGGCATGGTGGCACATACCTATAATACCAGCACTTGGGAGGCTGAGGCAACAGGATCAGTGTGAGTTTGAGACCAGCCTGGGCTACAAAAGTGAGCTCAAGGCAAGCCTCAACAGCATAGTGACACCCTGTCTCAAAAAGACCAAAAAAGCCGGGTGTGGTGGCTCACGCCTGTAATCCCAGCACTCTGGGAGGCTAAGGCAGGAGGATTGGTGAGAGTTCGAGACCAGCCTGGGCTACAAAAGTGAGCTCAAGGCCAGCCTCAACTGCATAGCGAGACCCCGTCTCAAAAAGACAAAAAAAAAAAAGAAAAAAGAAAAGAAAAGACCAAAAAAAACCCAAACAAACAAACCAAAAACAAAAACAAAAAACAACCCCCCAGGTAAATAAATAAATAAAACTTGGGGCCAGTGAGATAGCTCAGCAGTTTAAAGCACCTGCTTAGGCAAGCTTAGGCCAACAGCAGGGACTGCAGTTCAGTCTCCCAAACCACATGTGGTGCCAGCCCTACTCCCAGGGCAGGCTGAGCTGGCCATAACATAAAAATAAATAAATAAAAATTTTAAAAATAAATAAATAATTAAGGGAGCTGGGGAGATAGCTCCGTGGTGCAAGTGGCTGTCTGGCAAGTTCAAGGTCATGAGCTGGAACCCTAGTCCTGCAAGAAAACAAAAATAAATAAATAAATCTTTTCCTTTTTTTTTGGCTTTTTGAGACAGGGTCTCACTGTGCAGTTCAGGCTGGTTTTGAGCTCTGTTTTGTAGCCCAGGCTGGTCTCAAACTCGCAGCGATCCTCCTGCCTCAGCCTCCCAAGTGCTGGGATTATAGGTGTGAGCCACCACGCCCGGCATCTTTTCCATTTGTAAGCAGGTCACCTGTCACCTCGGTGCTTCAGTACAGTGACAAAAACCTGGCTAACAAGGAACAGTAGAGCAATGGGGGGAGCAGGATACTGGGGCATCCCAGCGGCTCACGACTGAGGCCTCTGGCCCCGCCCCGAAGGCCCGCCCACCTGCTCCGCCTTCAGGGTTAGCTCGATGAAGATCTGCTGCAGCTTTTCGTTGACAAAGTTGATGCAGAATTGCTCAAAGCCATTTTTCTGCCAACGAAGGAAAGGTCCCCGGTTACCACGCTGGTGCCGGAAGTCTTGGTGCCCTCCGGGCTGTCCTGAGGTTGCCAGGAGGCCGGGATATGTATGGGTTGGGGGTCGGGGTGGAGGGCTCCAACCTGGAAGATCTCGAAGCCGTAGATGTCGAGCACGCCGATGCTGTACTCTTCCTGGGGCTTCTGCATGGCGCGGTTGATGGCCTATAGGAGGGTGGACAGTGGGTTACGCCCATGGCACCCCCCACCCTGTGCAGGCTCACACGGGCTAGGCAGGCACTCCACCACCGAGTTACACACGTAGCTCCTTTGATTCTTCAAATGCTCAGTGTTTCACTAAGTTGCCCAGGCTGGCCTTGAACTTGAAATCCCCTACTGCATTCTCCCAAGTGGTTGGGGTTACGGATGTGGGCCACAGTACCCAATCCCACCACCCTCTTGATAAGCTGCTAGTCAAGGTAAGGGTCTGCCTTTCCTCTCACCAGTGTCTTTCTTGCATGGAGTCCAGTCCCCTTACTTTCCAATCAGCCACCCATAAAAGTGTTGGAGTGTTGGAGACTCAGGAACCAGCTCTGCCATTTAATCTGTCTGTGTGTCAATTTTCCTATCTCTAAAATGGGTAAATAGCCAGGCGTGGTGGCGCACGCCTGTAATCCTAGCACTCGGGAGGCTGAGGCAGGAGGATTGGTGCGAGTTCGAGACCAGCCTGGGCTACAAAAGTGAGCTCAAGACCAGCCTCAACTGCATAGCGAGACCCTGTCTTAAAAAGACAAAAATAAATAAATAAATAAATAAATAAAATAAAATAAAATGGGTAAATAGCACCAAGTCCTGGGCTGGGGTGCAGCTCTGTGGTAGACTTTTTGTCTAGATACAGGAGGGTTTGGGTTCCATCTCTAGCCCGCAACAACAAAAATGACTAATTAAATATGTAGCTGCAGGTTGAGGATCCCTTACTAGAGATTTGGGGAGTGGTGCTAGGGGTACAGCTCATGTTACCAGATGCTCTGCCACCGAGCCACACTGCCAGACTCAGGGATCTTGTATTAGAAATGATCAAGGCCAAAAATATTTTTCTTTTTTTTTTGGTCTTTTATTATTATATATATATTTTTTTTCTTGTTTCAGAACTTTTTTTGTTTATTTATTTTTATGGCTGGCTCAGCCTGCCCTGAGGGCAGGGCTGGCGCAGCATGTGGTGCCAGGGATTGAACCGCTGTCCCTGCAGCCACCTGCGGGTGCTTTAGACCACTGAGCCATCCTGCCGGGCCCCTTTTTTGTCTTTTTGAGACAGGGTCTCACTATGCAGTTCAGGCTGGCCTTCAGCTCACTTTTGTAGCCCAGGGTGGTCTCGAACTTGCACTGATCCTCCTGCCTCAGCCTCCCAAGTGCTGGGATCACAGGTGTGTGCCACCACGCCCAGCTTGTCTTTTCATATAATGTTTACAATTTTGAGATAGGGCCTTGCCAAATGGCTAAGTTACCCAGGTTGGGCTCAAATTTATGGTCCTCCTGCCTCAGCCTCCCACACTGATGGGATTACAGGCATGTGCTATGTGTGACTGCACCTGTATTGTGACCTGGACCACTGCCTGTGAGGTCAGTTATGGGAATTTTCTACCGTGGTGTCCGGTGGGTGCTAAAAGTTTCGAATTCTGGAGCATTTTATTTATTTATTTATTTATTTATTTATTTATTTATTTGTGTTATGGTCGGCTCAGCATGCCCCAGGGGTGGGGCTGGCCCAGCATGTGGTGCCAGGGATCGAACCTCGGTCCCTGCAGTCGCCTGAGCAGGTGCTCTAGATGGCTGAGCTATCTCGCCGGCCCCTTAAACTTTATTTATTTATTCGAGCATTTCAGATTTGGGAAGTTTCAGATGAGGGACGCTTATCCTGCGTCTTGTAAAGCTGTTTTCTGACGATTTAAGAGGGTGACCCACGAAACACTGAGGATGGTACACACGAGTGCTACACGGCATGTGCAGCTGCTACCGTTATTCTTGGCCCTGACACACCCTGCACCTCTCCAGTCCCATCCCATCATCCATCACCTCATCCCCTTTGCATCCTTCCACGTGGCTCTCAAAGGTTAGCCCCCTCCCTAGAGCCTCAGGTGCGGATTGCCAAGGGTCGCTGGAAGGTGATTGGATTGTGGGGCTGACGTCATACTCGCAGGAGGTGGGATCTGATTGGAAGAGGCGCAATGGGGGCGTGGCTTGGAAGGGTTTTCTCCCTCTCTGGTTCCTGCCCTCATCCTCTGCTTTGGGACCATCCTGTGGGGAGCTGCCCCGCTGTGCCTGCGACCCCTTACCCTGCGTCCTGCCTCACAGCCAGCTAACTATGGACTGAAACATGGCTCCAGTAAATTTCTCCTTTCAGCGTGGTGGGTGGTGGGCTTTTGTCCCAGGAAGGTCGGAAGTCCCTAAGACACGGCCTCTTCCTCTGCCATCGCTGTCCCCATCCTGGGCCAGGGATTGGTGACACAACGGCAGTTGCGTCCACTTGGCTGGCCTGAGGCCACCCGGCAGCCCTATCTCTGGTCCCTACTCACTTCTACCAGGAAGTCGAAGAGGCGAGCATAGAGCCCCTTGGCCAGCGCGTCGCGGGTGTAGGCCGCCTGCTCCACGTTGAGGGTCACGTTGATAGACTCGCTGCGTCCGCCCCAGCGGCTGTCCATCGTGCGGCTGGTCAGCTTCTCCTGCAGCCGGCTGCTGTCGATGCCCAGCAGGTAGGCGGGGAAAGCCAGGACTGCCGTGTCCGAGCCGAAGGGGCCGCTGGTCAGGCTCTTGGGGCCCACGCGGGCACCTCTCTCCCTTTCTGTCCGCCTTCCCGCCTGCACTTCCCTCCCTGGCACCCCTACTCACGGTCCGTGCTCTCCACCTGGGCGTAGTTCCCCTCTTCGCAGAAGCTCACGTTACCCAGATGTAAGATCCCGGCCACAAGCTGCAGGACGAGCTGCTGCGCGCTGGCTGGGATCCCGATGACCTGCATGGCACTCTGAGGGGACAGCGGGGACAGGGCTTGTGCTGCCAGTCTTGGCCTCCACCCTGCCACGGCATGGACCAGGGCGGGGAGGCATGTGAGCGCCGGGGTGCCTCCCCCGCATCATATCCCCAGGGCATCCGCAGGGCCCAGGGAGCAGCTGGTGCTCACCAAGGTCTCGCTGAACTCGCTCCGGTCGTCGGTGCCGTCCACCTTGTAGGTGTCTGACTGGTTGAGGTAGTAATAGTAGTCAGGCGTCATGAGCCCCAGGTTCTGCCGCTGCTCCTGCGAGGCCCCTTCCAGCAGCTGGAGGGTCGAGACCAGGCTGGTGAGTCCGGGCCTGGCCCAGCATGGCCGGCCCTGTGTCGCCCCTGGCCTGCCCCGCCCCGCGCGGCACCTGGTAGTAGATGTGGAAGTTCCTCTCCTTCTCATTCTGCATGACCACGCGCGACTTTTCCAGCAAGAAGTTGGAGATCTTGCCTCCATCTGGCTCCCCACCGCGGCTGAACTGGATCTCAAAATACTTGCCCTGCAGCCCGGAGGGCACTTTGTCAGCCCCTTGGGCCCGCCGGGCAGCTGGGGCGAGGATTAGGCGTGGGCGGGACGCACGAGGCTCCCTCCTCTCCTCCCATTCGCTGCCTACCTGCCTGGTCACCATCCCAGCGGTGCCCACCCTTCCATCCCTTCTGTATATCTCCAAACTAGAATTTTTTAAGAAATGTATTTAGTACAGGGTCTCACTACATAGATCAGGGATTTTTTTTTTTTTTTTTTTTTTTTTTGCGGTCCTGGGGGTTGAACTCAGGACCCTGCCCTTGCCAGGCAAGTGTTCACTCTACGGAGCTATCTCCCCAGCCCACTACATAGATCAGGCTCCTAGCGATCCTCCTTTATTCAGCCTGGCAAGTGTTGGGATTACAGGCACGTGTTCACCATGCCCAGTCTCAAAGGCAGTCTCAGGGCACCCCAGGGGTAGTGCCAGCAGGGCTTGTGGTGCTGGGGATCGAACCCCAGCTGCACTCTGCCTAAGCAGGTGCTTTAGTCCACTGAGCTATCTGTCTGGCCCCAGAATTTGTTGAAAGCAGGGATATTATTACTCAGGGAGGCATTATATACAAAAGCCTTAGAAAAGGGAGAGTCGGGGCCGGTAAGATAGCTCAGCAGTCTAAAGCACTTGCTTAGGCAAGCTTAGGCAACTGCAGGGACTGAGGTTTGTACCCTGGCACCACACGCTGTGCCAGCCCTACCTCCAGGGCAAGCTGAGCAAGTCATAACATAAATAAAGTTTTAAAAAAAAAAAAAAAAGGAAAGAAAAGAGAAGCCGGGCGTGGTGGCACCCACCTGTAATCCCAGCACTTGGGAGGCTGAGGCAGGAGGATTGGTGTGAGTATGAGACCAGCCTGGGCTACACAAGTGAGCTCAAGGCCAGCCTGAACTACATAATGAGACCCTGTCTCAAAAAGACAAAAAAAAAAAAAAAAAAAAAAAAAAAAAAAAAAAAAAAAAAAAAAAAGAAAGAAAACAAAAGAGAGAATGAAGCGGGGAATAAACAGGATCTGAAATGTGGGAAGGAACAGAGGTAGCAAGGCTGCAGTTGCAGGGAGTAATTAAGAATGTTACACAGAGGTGTCATGGCTGCTCCAGTTCTTCCAATGGGGAAGCTTTTTCCAAATGGACCATAAACAGAAGGTGAACCTCCCATTCAGAAGTAGGTGTTACCTGCTAGATCTCCCCAGGGTTCTGGTCCTGGCTGTTGAGTGTGTGTGTGTGTGTGTGTGTGTGTGTGTGTGTGTGTGTGTGTCTGTAGCTGGGGCATTTGCGTGACTCACAAAGCGGCTGGAATTGTTGTTGCGCACGGTCTTGGCATTCCCAAACGCCTCCAGCAGTGGGTTGGACTTCAGGATGATGTCCTTGACATGCTGGGGCAGAGGCGGGTGGGTGGGAAGAGGTGAGTCTGGGGTCGGTTGGGATGGGGGTAGGGTGCGGGGGAGCTGGCCTGTGCTTCTGCTCGTGACGCCTCACCTGGACCTTCTCTCCGCCGCCAGACACCTTGGAGATGTAGCCCATGATGTACTTGGCAGCCACCGTCTTCCCAGCTCCACTCTCACCACTGGGGGTGATGAACCAAGCAATGGGTGGTTGTTAAGAGTGGCAGGAAGAAGCTTTCTGAGTCTGAGCATCCAGCCATCCATTGCCATCCATCCACCCATCCACCTTTCTGTCATTATCATCATCCATCGTCCACTTACCCATCATCCATCCATCCATCCATCCATCTACCTATCCATGTACCCTTCCGTGCATCATCCATCTGTCATCTATCCATTTATCACCCATCTATTTTCCATCCATCACCCATCCATCCATCCATCATCCATCCATCAGCTACAGTGTGTCACACACTATTCCAGAGTCACTATTCTATGGTGAACAAGACATAAGTATTCTGGTCTTCACAGTGTTGGCATTTAGAGGGGACAGATGAGCAATTGCAGAAAAAAAAAAAAAAAAAAACACATAAAATGTATCAGCAGTCAAATGGTGCAAAGAAAGTAAGGCAGGACTGCAGGTGGCCCAGACAAGGAGTTCCAGCCCTCCACCCCGGAAGTGGGGACCTCGGCATGCCGGCATGCGGCACTCCAGCCCCCGCCGGTACCTGATGATGACACACTGGTTCTCACAGTCAATGAGCATGTTCCGGTACATGTTGTCGGTCAGGGCGTAGATGTGTGGTGGATTCTCATACTGGGCCTGGCAGGGCAAGGTGAGGGAGGGCTCAGCCCGGGACGGGAGCTGGGGGTCTAGGGCTTGCTCCTCCCGCCCAGTCCCAGCCTCACCGCGCCCTGGTAGAGGTCGATCTCTCGGTCAGTAAAGTAGGGCATCTGCTTGAACGGATTAACAGAGATGAGCACGGAGCCGATGTAGGTCTGGGCTGGGGTTAAGGGCAACGCAGCACTGGGGATATAGTTCCGGGGCACAGCCTGGCTCGCCAAGCGCGCAAGGCCTGAGTGCAAGGCTCAGTGCACGCACATGCGCATACGCGCGCGCACAGCAACGCAGGGGCCCGTCCCTGGCCCTCTTATATGGTTCCCATGCACCCTTCCTTCTCTAGCCCACCGGCGGGGTGACGGAGGTACTGAGATGCAGCCCGCGGCTCTTAGGAAACACTCAGGGTGGGATTGGGAGATCTGTCCCAGCGGGGCGACTCAGTGACTCTTGACATCTTGTCTCTGAACCAAAAAAAAAAAAAAAAAGAAACGGGCCAAGGGCCGAGCCGTAGCTGAACGTGAAGGTCTTGGGTTCAACTCTTAGGACTCCCAGAAGAAGGAGAGGAGGGGAAGGGAGGGGGGCAGCGGCAGCAGGAAGGAAAGGACGAAACCAGTGCTGTGTCCAGAAACCTGGGAACACGTAGGGGGCAGTGGCACGGCCACCTATGACAACCGGAACCGTGTTGTCACTTAATCTGCTCCGTACCATCCCAACCAGAGGGCCCCAGCCTTCTCACGACCCTTGGGCCAATCAGCCTCCCATGGGTGGGGCGGGGCGGCTCCCGGGAGCGCCACCCCACGGGCCGCCCTTCGTCTGCAGTCAAATTCGTGCTCCTCAGAGAACCAGAGGCTGTGCTATCCCCTGGTTGGATATCGCTCCTGCTGTGGGTCAACGTCCTGGGGCTGTGGTTGGGGTTGGGGACCTCTGCTGCCTTCATCCACGGGCTTCTGCCACTCTCCCGCCCCTCCACCCTGTCCTCCTCCTTGCTCTGTCCTCCTCTGGGCGCTCCCCCCGCCCCCTCCCCCCTTCCTCCCCGCCCACCCTCTCCAGGATACAAAGATGTAGTCGTCCAGGAAGCGCTTGCGGAGGTTGTTCACGATGGCGTCCTCAGTAATCTGGGGCAGCAGCACCATGTCGTCCACACCGCTCTGCTTCACGTTGTGGCTTTGCCAGTGGAAGCGTTCCTTGCTGCCCTGGAGGGTGGGAGGGGGGACAGGACAGCTGGGAGCCCCCGCCACCTCCACCTCAGGGTCGCCAGGAGAGGGGCCCAGGTCTTTGTCCAGCCTTCCCACTCTGGACCGATGCCAGGCCAGCACCAGCGTCCATCCAGAGGAACTCCCTTCTCCAGGGGACTGGGGCGGGGCTAGGGCTGAGCAAATCCTTTCTTTCTTTTTTTTTTTTTTTTTCCTTCTTTCAGAACCTTTGTTTGTTTATTTATTTATTTTTGTGTCTGGCTCAGCCTGCCCTGAGGGCAGGGCTGGCGCAGCATGTGGTGCCGGGGATCGAACCGTGGTCCCTGCAGCCGCCTAAGCTTTCCTAAGCAGGCGCTTTAGACCACTGAGCCACCCTGCCGGGCCCCATGAGCAAATCCTTTCTTAGCACGGTGGAATACACCGAAAGGAAGTCGAGGAAGGATGAGGCAGGAGGATTGTAAACTCCAGCCCAGCCTGGGCCACGCCTTGTTTGCTTTTTGCCACACACACCCCCCTCTTTTTTTTTTTTTTTTGCCTTTTTGTAACTTTTTTTTTTTTTTTTTTTTTTTGGCGGGACTGGGGTTCGAACTCATGACCTTGCACTTGCCAAGCAGGCACTTGTGCCACAGAGCTATCTCCCCAGCCCCCTTTTTTGTAACTTTTAAAAAAATGTATTTAGGGGCCCAGCAGGATGGTTCAGTGGTCTAAAGTACCTGCTTAGGAAAGCTTGAGTGGCTGCAGGGACTGCAGTTCCATCCCTGGCACCACATGCTGCACCAGCCCTGCCCTCAGGGCCGGCTGCCAGCCATAAAAAATAAACAAAAAGTTCTGAAACAAGAAAAAAAAAATAAATAAAAAATGTATTTAGTACAGGGTCTCGCTGCTTGTTTTCAGCGTCTCAAACACTGGAATTACAGGCGCGCACCACCAGGCCCAGTCTCAATTGCAGTCTCAGCGTGCCCCAGGGGTGGGGCCGGCTCAGCACAGTGGGGATCAAATCAGGCCCTGAGTCTGCCTAAGCAGGGGCTTTAGGCCCCGGAGCTATCTGGCCGGCCCTGTGGCTGTTGTTTAGTTGAGGTTTATTTTTTGTTTTTTGTTTTGGGGGGCCCAAGGACCTAACCCAGGGCTTCCAGCTTGCTAGGCCAGCATTCTACTGCTGAGCTGAATCTGGGGCTGGGGAGATAGCTCAGTAGATTAAGTGCCTGCCTGGCAAGTGCAAGGTCCTGAGTTCAATCCCCAGTGCCGCAAAAACAAAACAAACACAAATCTGAAGCCCAGGCACCCCATGGCATTTCTCAGAGGCATTTATTTATGATATGCCTGGCCCAGCGAGGGACAGTGGGGTCATCAATGCCAGCCACGTAAACAGGTTCAGGGAGTGGAGTGGTGTTTTTGTTTGTTTTTTTATTCTTTTGACACAGAGCCTCACTATGTAGTCCAGGATAGGATAGACTTGAATTCCTGGTGATGCCATTACCTCAGTCTCTCAGATGCTGGAGTCACAGCAGGGATTGAACTCAGAACCTTACACTTGACAGGCAAGCACTTATTCTACTGAGCTGTCTTCCCAGCCCCAAAGATTAGGCCTTTCTTTTTTTTTTTTTTTTTTGTCTTTTGAGACAGGGTCTCGCTATGCAGTTGAGGCTAGCCTTGAGCTCACTTTTGTAGCCCAAGCTGGTCTCGAACTCGCACCGATCCTCCTGCCTCAGCCTCCCAAGTGCTGGGATTACGGGCGTGAGCTACCACGCCCGGCAGATTAGGCCTTTCAAAGGTGTGGAAGTCTGCGGAAGCGTTGCAGCTAAACTGCTGCAAGAAGGTGGGGCTTGGCCTGAATAGGGCGGGGCATGGGGGCCGTGGCCAGAAGGGGGCGTGGCCCGGCAGAGTCTGGTTCTTCCCCTTGCTCTCTTCTGCAGAGTTTTGCTGGAAGCTCCTCTCCCCCACCGGGCCCTTGCTGCCTGGTTAATGTCAACCTGTCCTTTGGTTCTGCTCAAATGTTGGCCCCTGCAGACGCCTCCATGATTGCAGGGCGTGTGTGTGCTTTCTCTGGGCCTCCGTGTCCCCTGGCCCAGCCTGTTCTGTGACCTCCCAACCCTGCCTGGCTGAACAAGGCATCAGGGGTCACTCCCGTGAGTGAATCGGGGAAAGCCGGAGTGGGTGAATGAGGGGACGCGAGGTCAGACAGACAGACAGACAGACAGACTTGGGTCCTGGGAGGCCTCGAATGCCAAGCCAAGAACTTCAAGCTGGATCATTCAGGCTGAGAGCAGAGGATGGTAGGTGTCAGCCAGGGCTCACGATTGGAATTGTGGGAACACTTATGTAGTCCCAGCGGAGGCTGGCATTTAACAAGTGGGGACTCAGGGTGGCACCACATTTGCATGCAGTTGATTGTCCTGCCTCAGACTCCCAGGTCCCCTAGGCAGGTGCTCATAAAGGGACAATGCCCTTCTTTCTTTCTTTTGTGGTACTGCGGGGGTGGGGGTGGGTGGGAGGATCGAACTGGGGACCTTAAGCTTCCCAGGCAGGCTCTTCTGCCCCTGAGCTATTTGCCCAGCCCAGACAATGCCATTTCTAAGCACTGGAACCTAGAACCAAACCGTGTATGGATAAACGGAAAATCAAAATGTATGGGACCAGAAGTGTTTCAGGTTTGGGATTTAGAAACCTTTTTGGGAATAGCTGCTTGTACCTCATGCGATTACTTAGGGGAAGGGACCAGGGCTCAAGGTGAAATTTAGTTCTATTTCAGCTGGGAGTAAGGCACTGATAGCCCCAGCGCACTGTGGAAAGTGGGGAGTGGAGAGGTCAGGGCATCGCAGGGGCATGGAGGCGGGGCAGATGTGTTGAAGCAGCTGGGAGCTTTGGACATGGAGTCACAGGTGTCCCAGAGCTAGGCCGGGACGTCAGGGTCAGAGGTCACGTGGGAGTGGGGGTGAGGTGAGGGAGCTGTGCTGGACAGGGAGGACGGTGGTCGGGAAGAGGAAGACGCTGGAGGGAGGAAGTGTATTTCCTGTTTTCAAGGTGGGAAGACCAAGGTGTGCTGTGGGGACAGTGGGGATAGCTGGGAGCCAAGGGGCATCACTCAGGTGGGATTGGTGGGCTAGGGAAGAAGCGTTCTGCTCCTTCCCTGAGCCGATGGCTTTGGATGGTGTGTTCCGGCGGTCAGGTGGCTGGGGGACAGGAAGTGGGTTCTTGCTCTGAGGAGCTTGGTCTGGGTCCTCAGATCTGAAAGATGGTAAACAGTAACAACCACAGGAATTAACACCCCACCTGGAGGAGGATTCCGTCTGGGCCTGGGCCTGCGTTCGATCCAAGCAGAGGTCTCACACCTGCTTGGGGCATACTAGACTGTACCCCAGACTGCTTCTGAATCCCCCAGGCTCCAGAACTGGGGAGTCCTCAGCTGCACCCACAGTCTGCTTATTTATTTATTTATTTATTTATTTATTTATTTATTTAGTGTGTGTGTGTGTGTGTGTGTGTACATGTGTATGGTGCTGGGATCAAACCCAGGGCCTTGTACATTGGAGGCAAGAGGTTTACCACCTAGCCCCAGCCCCAGCCTTGATTTTTCACTTCTGAAACAGTGTTACTAAGTAAGTTGTCTACTCTTTTTTTCTTTAAATTTTTTTATTTTTATTTATTATTTTTATTCTTGTTTCAGAACCTTTGTTTCTTCACTCATTTTTATGGCCGGCTCAGCCTGCCCCAAGGGCAGGGCTGGCGCAGCATGTGGTGCCGGGGATCGATCGAACTGCGGTCCCTGAAGCCACCCAAGCTTCCCCAAACAGGTGCTTTAGACCACTGAGCCATCCTGCCGGCCCAAGTTGTCTACTCTTGAACTTTCAGTCCTCCCGTCTCAGCCTTCCAAGTAGCTGGCATGACAGGCGGGTACTAGTCTCCCTAGCTGGGGACATAGCTGAGCCACTACCTGCCTGGCAAGTGTGAGGTAGGCTTTTCCTATATCCCCAGCTGTGATTATTATTTTTTTTATGATCAGTTTTTTTTCTTTTTCTTTTTTCTTTTTTTTTTTTTTTTTTTTTTTTTTTTTTTTTTTTTTTTTTTTTTTTTTTAAGACAGGGTTTTGCTATGCATTTCAGGCTGGCTTTGAGCTCACTTTGTAACCCAGGCTGGTCTCCAGCTCCTGACGATCCTCTTGCCTCAGCCTCCCGAGTACTACTGGGATTAAAGCTCTGTGCCACTACACCTGGCCCATGATTATAATTATTATTGCTATTATTCTCTTTTGAGGCAGAGTCAAGCTAAGCCTGGGGGCTCCAACTTGCCATCCTCCTATCTCAGTCTCCCAGCTGAGGGATGCCAGCTGGGTGCTGCTCAGCCCGACTCATCCCATTCACGGAGCTCATCACTGGTCCCTGTGCTTCAGGTCAAGGGGCAGATGGGCCAGGCAGAGACACCCCCCCCCCCCACTGCAGCCCCTCAGGCTGAGCTGAGATCAGAGGCCACTTCCTGTCCTGGGTCAAGGCCCAGGGTCACTGTGTCTGGCGGCCCTGGGCCTTTTCTAGCTTTCAGACCCCCGGTTCTGCTTCCTGTCCCTTGGCACAGCTGAGTGGCTTCTGCCTCTCAACCTGACCCCCAAGACCCAGATCTCCCTGGATGCCGCCTGGCCCTGCCCACCATAAAGATGCAGACTTCTGGTACTGGGGGCTGTGGAGGCCTACGGAGGAGGGGAAGAGAGTAGACGCCTCTGGGAGTCTGAGGAGGCTGCTTCACTGCTCTGGGCCTTGGTTTTCCTATCTGGCAAACGGACTCCATTACGATCTTGCAGAGATGCTGGCGCGTACAGCTGGTCGGTGTGTTCTGCGGTGAATGAGTGGACTGACAAAGCCCCATGGGGCTGAGACTGCGCCCTGGGCCTGGCCCCCAAGTCTCTAAGAGGGAAGCTGAAACCATCTGCTCCCCAGTCCCTTTCTTAGGGGAGAAGACGCACACCCAGGAGCTGCGGTCACAGTTGACCACAGAGGATGAGTCAACTGGCTGGGCCTTGTGAAACCCCCAAGATGCGAGGGAGGCGTCGGGGAGGGGAGGCGGCTGCTCCCTTGCTCTGCGGAGAAGTGGGGGGCTCCCAGCCAGGGTTGGGGAGCAGCTTGGCCTTGTGCTGGGGAGGCCTGCTGGTGGCCAAGGGGAGGGGCCTGGGGGCAGCAGCCAATGCATGCCTGGCTCCTCCTGGTCATCCAGGTAGGCGGGGCCAGATATAGGTGGGCGGGCCTGGGCCCTGCTGCTGGGGACATCCAGGTGCCACCTGCAGACGTTGCAAACTATTGAGCTATTCCGGGGGACACTGTGGAGGGTGAGAAGGGGAGGGGTCATCCTTCAGAACTTCCAGGTCCAGCAGATCTGACATGGGTGGCGTGGCGTGGGCCAGCCAGACCTTGGGCTACGAAACACATGAGGAACTGGGATTCTTTCTTTTCTTCTTTTTTTTTTTTTTGAGACTCTGTCTTGGGGCCCGGCGGGATGGCTCAGTTGTCTAAAGCGCCTGCTTGGGAAAGCTTGGGCGGCTGCAGGGACCACGGTTCGATCCCCGGCACCACACGCTGCGCCAGCCCTGCCCTCTGGGCAGGCTGAGCCAGCCATAAAAATGAGTGAATAAACAAACAAAGGTTCTGGCCGGGCATGGTGGTGAACGCCTGTAATCCCAGCACTTGGGAGGCTGAGGCAGGAGGATCAGTGTGAGTTTGAGACCAGCCTGGGCTACAAAAGTGAGCTCAAGGCCAGCCTGAACTGCATAATGAGACCCTGTCTCAAAAAGACGAAAAAAAAAAAAAAAAAAGGTTCTGAAACAAGGAAAAAAAAAAAAAATCTTGAGACTCTGTCATATTATGTAGCCCAGGCTCAAACTCATGGCAATCCTCCTGCCTCAGCCTCCCGATTCGGGTGTGCACTACCATTCCCTGGGTTCGTTCATTCTTTCTTTCATGGGACTGGGGTTTGAACTTGCCAGGCAGGCACTTGTGCCACGGCGCTATCTCCCCGGCCCCCCTGAGGGCCAACTCTAGAGCTTTCATATGAGCTACATTCCCCAGGCTTTTAAAAGCCATTTTAATTTTGAGATAGGGTCTCATTCAAGTTGCTGAGTTGCCCAGCTTGGGCCGGAATTTGGGAGCCTCCTGCCTCAGCCTCTTCAAGTTGGGACTCTAGTTTCTCTGGAGCAGAAAGTCCATGTCCATGTCAAGCTGGGGGCATGGGCAGGGCCAATTGACAGGCTTGGCATTCACCTTCCGTGTGGCCTGTCACCTTGCAGGAGGAAGAGGAAGAGGAGGTTGTGGTCAGGTTGTGTGTGTGTGTGTGTGTGTGTGTGTGTGTGTGTGTGTGTGTGTTCCACAGGGCTTTTGCACTGAGCTATATCCGTGGCTCTTTAAAATTTTTTTTCCCTGGCTTTACTTTAACAGAGTCTCACTGTGTAGCCCACGCTGGTCTTGAATTCATGGCAGTCTTCCTGCCTCAGCCTCCCAACTGCTGGGATGACAGGCTCGTGTCACCATGCCAGCCTATCTTTTTTTTTAACTTTTTAGTGTGAGACAGAATCTCACTGAGTTGCCCAAACCGGACTTGAATTTGGAAGCCTCCTGCCTCAGTTTCCCAGAGCCACGGGGCTGCAGGTGCAGAGCACCAGACCCAGCTCAGGTGGCTGGGGATGGTGTGGTGTGGGCAGTGACTGGATTGAAATCCTGTTCCGCTTTTGGCTTTCACGGCAGCTTGCCTAACCTCCCTGCCTCAGTTTCCTCATTTTGAACATGGGAACATCCGGGTTCCGTTGACCTCAGGGAGGAATCTTCCTTGTATGGATTCTGGGGGGCCCACGTTAGGACCTTCCTGGCTGGAGGAGGGGCTGCCGGGGGGAGGAGGCTTGTGAAGGTGCCATGCACCAGCCGACTGGGGAGGTCGGCAGCCACTTCCTTCCTTACTGAGTCCTGCGGTGATGGGGCTGGGGGCACAGACCATACCCTGCTGCCCACCCCAGCTCCAGGGTCTCCCTCCCCTGCCCTGGGGGCCCAGTTTCCCACCCACAGCAGGAGACCTCTGTCTCTCTGGAGGTGGGGGTGGCCTCCCAGAGAGGATTCTGGCTTCCTACCTCCTGCCTCGGGAGGAAGAGCTCTGGGCTCGGGCCACCCCACCCTTTATGTGGAGACGGGGTCTCACTAAGTCCCCAGGTTGTCCAGGCCGTGTTCCTGTGTGAATTCTCCCATCTCTGTAAGTTGGAGGCCACCAAGCTGTCACTGGCCTGTGTGGCCCCGGCTGCCTCAGCCCCTTGAATGCTAGGATGACTGGTGTGCTCCACCGCACCTGGCTGATTCTTCCCCTTAAATTCTTTGCTTTTGGCCTTTTTTTTCTGTCCCTGCCCATGTCCACCGGCCCAGGACGAGTGGCCACAACAGGGATCTCTCTGCTTCATCTTAAAACCACTTACTGCTGCCGGGTGTGGTGGCGCACACCTGTGGCCCCAGCACTTGAGATGAGGCTGAGGCAGGAGGATCTCTGCGAGTTCAAGACTAACCTGGCCTACCAAGTCAGACCCTGTCTCAAAAAAAAAAAAAAAAAAAGACAAAACAAACACCCCCCAAACAAAAGAAACCAACTACTGTCACCTGGCCTGTGGCAAGCAATTGTAGTCTCTGCCCCTTACATCCTGAAAAGTCAAAGAGAAACTGCAACAAGCTCCAGCGCTACCAATGACGGAAACGCCCAGCTCCTTCTGAGTCTTCTCTGCTACCGCTCACCACCAGCTATGACTTACTATTTGTGATGCTGGGAATGGAACCCAGGACCTTCACACTGGGCTAATCTCTCTCTGCTCCTTACGTCTTAAAATATTAGGTGGTGCATGCCTGTCATCCAAGCACTCAGGAAGCTGAGGCAGGAGGATCGCTGCAAGTTCAAGACCGGCCTGAGCAAAAAAAAAAAATTACTTTGCCCATGATAGCTAGAAGGAAATAAGGAGCTAGATCTTCTGCAAATGGGAAGGAATCCAGGAGACTCAGAGCTAGGGGAGAGGGAAATAAAGGTTTACGATGTATGCTGTGCAGTTCATGTCCCAAGCCCCACAGAGTGTAAGCATACGCCCGAAGCAGGAACTGAATAGCAATGCAATAATAATATTAATAATATTAATAATAATAAATAATAATGAAAAATAGGAGGAGACAGAGAGAGTTGGGTGGAGCTGAGGAACAAAAGGAATCAAGATGTGGGGCCTGGCAGGATGGGTCAGTGGTCTAAAGCACCTGCTTGGGGAAGCTTGGGTGGCTTCAGGGACCTCGGTTCGATCCCCGGCACCACATGCTGCACTAGCCCTGCCCTCGGGGTGGGCTGAGCCGGCCATAGAAATGAGTGAATAAACAAACAAAGGTTCTGAAACAAGAAAAAAATAAATAAATAAAATAAAAAAATTCTTAAAAAAAAAAAAAAGATGTGTCAAATATAGAGGCTGGGGAGATAGCTCCGTGCTAGGTTGTGAGTTCAAACCCCAGTCCCCCTCCCAAAGAAAAGATGTGTCAAATACCTATATTTATTCCCTAAGATGAATGTAAACTTCATGTATTGTAAAGACATACTAAAAAAAGTAAAATAAAAATGTAAGAATTTAAAATTTGAGTCAAGGTCTGGAGGTGGTGGTACACCTCTGTCATCGCGGCAGTTGGGAGGCTGAGCCGGGAGGAATGCTGGGAGTTCAAGGCCAGCCCCAGGGGGCTCCATAGTGAATTCAAGGCCAGGTTGGGTTACACAGTGAGACCCTACCTAAAAGAAAAAAGACAGCCGCCGCTGTCACCAAGCTACCCACGAGGACCACGGCATACACCGATCTGCAGACACCAACAGTGGTCACCGGGACCGACTACAACATGGCGATGAAGCCCGCAGCACGGCGACCCTTCTTCCACAACGACCGCAACGACCAAGTAGGCGCCCCTTATGTTCTGCGCATGCTCAGTTCTGCCGGGACAAACCCATTCACCGCGTAACTCGAACACACGGCTGAGGAGGAGGAGTCTCCCCCGAAAGCGGACCACGCATCTCCTGTCCCACCGCTTCCTTCTGCAGCGCGTGGACCTCCCACAGAGCAGCTCCCGCGTGGAAAGCACCGGCCCCAGGGTGCCGGCCCCAGACATAGGGGCAGGTCGCAGTCCACTTCCCTGCCCTCTCCTCTCTCTTGTGTCTCTTGCTCTTTTTTTTTGGCGGGACCGGGTTTCTAACTCACGACCTTGCACTTGCCAGGCAGGCACTTATGCCACAGAGCTTTCCTTTCCCTTCCGTCTTCTCCCTCTCTTTCCTGTCTTTTTTTTTTTTCAGGACCGGCGTTCGAGCTCACGACCTTGCACTTGCCAGGCAGGCACTTCTGCCACGGAGCTATCTCCCCAGCCCCTTTCCTGTCCTTTGGAGACAGCCTCGCTATGCAGCTCAGGCTGACACCGAGCTTACTTTGTACCCCAGGCTGTCCTCAAACTCAGCAATCCTCCTGCCTCAGCCTCCTGAGTGCTGGGATGACAGCTGTGCACCACGGTCTCTCTGTCTGTGTCTGTCTCCCCTCCTCTCTTCCCCTTCCTCCACTCTCTCCCTCTCTTCCTCTTCTCTCCCTCTCCCTAGTTCCACATCTGCTCTGTCCTCCACGTCTTGCACACCGCGGATGAACCCTTTCACACCCTCTCTGAGGCTCTCGCCTCTCCAGGACGCAGTCGGCTCCTCCGCCCTTCCATCCACGCCCGTCTGAGCTCCTGCTTCTCGCTGCGTGGCTCTGGGCTGTCAGGTTCCCATCTGAAGCCCAGAGCTTCCTTCCCTGATGGTCCGGGGTCCGTGAGTCACCCCCAGAGGACCTTGGCCAGCTCTGGAAAGATCTCTTTTTAGACCAGCACCTCTGCCATACCTCCGCCTCTACCCTGCTCAGCCGGAGCCGCAGAGAGCCTGCGACCGTCCCTGTCCAGCCACAAGCCAGCGTCCACCTTGCAGGTGACACACACTGAAAGCCGAAGTGTCCTGCAGAGGTAGGGCTGCACGGGCCACTACGGCAGCTACTGGGCTTCCTCTTGCCCCCCTGTCCGTGCCATGCTGCAGTGCCACCCTTCTGGTCACCATCACAGACCCCTCTGGGCGTAGGATGGAGGCCCAGCAGGATCAGAGGCCGGGGCAGGAGCGCAGTCTTGTGACCACAACCAGCACCGCACACAGCTGCTGTGCCTGTCTCTGCCTGCACGCAGCTCCCCTCCCAATAGGGATTCGGGATGCCCCAGGGCTCCCACCCAGGACCCCAAGGACAGCTTCCACATGCAGACCCACTTCCAGGGACCACACCTCTGCACATCGAAGCCAACCGTTGGGCGGGCAGCCTCGTCCTCGAGCCGCAGGACATGGCCATGGGCCCCTCTGGGCCACTTCTGTGTGCCCAGGCTCACTCTGTTCCTGGTCTAACATCACCCTGCGACCAGCAGATGCAAGCCTGAACCCTAGTGGGGTCCTGCAGCCCCTTGGGCCCCAGGGGGCTTCTGTCCTTCCCACCAGCCCACCCCGAGGGCGGCTCTCTCTCTCTCTCTCTGCGCTCCCGGAGACCTCGGGGGACTCACCATGGCGCGGGCTGGCGACTGGTCCCGAGTACCAGGTGACTCCAGGGGCTACGGGGGCGGCACGGGCATGGCCCTGCTGCAGTCCTGGGCGGCTGGGCCCGAGTTCCTCCTTCAACAGCCCCTCTCTCTCACTTCCTTTGACGGGAGTGGCCGCAGCCGCGGGGGAGGGAAGCTGGGCCCCAAGGAGGGCGGGGAGACAGCCGAGCCCTTCGGGCGGTGCGGGGCTGGGGGCTGCTGGGCCTCGGAGCCTCAACAAGGAGGCTGGAGTGCACCAGACAACCCAGGGGGCCCCCTCGGCACCCTCGCAGCCCTGGCCCCTGGCCGCCTCTCTGCAGGGGTCGCTGAGGCGCCTCTGTTCCACAGCAAGGAAGGCAGCTCGCCATGCACAGCGCCTCTGCTGGCGTTGTGGTTGTCAGTCCTGGACGAGCACCTGCAGCTCTGCCACCGCCCTGTGACTTGCTTTCCCGTCTCCTGACTGTAGAGCAGGCAAGGGACTCAGGCTCTCCCAGCACAGATGTGCCAGGTGTTACCCATTTTGGTGGATGGGGAGTTGGAGACAGGGTCTCTGCTGCGCGGTTCGGGCTGGCTTTGAATGCACTATGTAGCCCAGGCGGGCCTAGAACTCCAGGTGATCCTCCTGCTTCAGCCTTCCAAATGCCAGCAGGACGTGCATGCGCCACTGTGACGGGCTGGCTGGTGTTTTGATCTTGGACATCTCCCGATGACATCTGAGGAAATGGCTTCTCAGAGGTCATCACCCCCTCGCAGAACCCATGGAGAGAGTGGTCGTGACCGCGCTGGCCTTGGGAGGACCGGCCAGGGATCTATCTGTGTTCACACCCACTGCCGGTATCCTCCTAGAGACGTAGTGCCCCTTAGTGGCCACTTCGGGAGAGGCGTCTATCTCAAATTTCTTACGCAAGTTGACTGAATTGTGTAAACAGCAGCAGTGTGTTGGGGGTCATGCAACTTAGTCCAATCACTATGGAAGCCACTGTGGGGGTTCCCCTAAAAAGCTACACTAGAAATTCTGCTCAAACCAGCTATTCCTCTTTTAAGTGTCTTCCAAGAGGAGGACACATTAGCCGGGTGTGGTGGCACACACCTGTAATCCCAGCACTTGGGAGGCTGAGGCAGGAGGATCAATGTTTGAGACCAGCCTGGCTGGGCTACAAATGTGAGTTCAAGGCGAGCCTGAACTGCATAACGAGATCGTGTCTCAAAAAGACAAAAAAAAAAAAAAAAAAAAAAAAAAAAAAAAAAAAAAAAAAAAAAAAAAAAAAAAAAAAAAAAAAAAAAAAAAAAAAAAAAAAAAAAAAAAAAAAAAAAAAAAAAAAAAAAAAAAAAAAAAAAAAAAAAAAAAAAGACACATCACAGCCATCCATGCACACCCATGTTTACAGTAGTACAATTCATTTCTATTTTTCAATTTTTAAATTTTTTTCCCGTTTCAGAACCTTTGTTTGTTTATTCACTCTTTTTTTTTTAAAGAATTTTTTATTTTATTTATTTATGTTTTTCTTGTTTCATAACCTTTATTTGCTTATTCACTCATTTTTATGACTGGCTCAGCCCGCGCCCTGACGGCAGGGCTGGCGCAGCATGTGGTGCCGGGGATTGAACCGCGGTCCCTGAAGCCGCCCAAGCTTTCCCAAGCAGGCACTTTAGACCACTGAGCCATCCCGCTGGGCCCCTATTCACTCATTTTTATGGCCCGCTCAGCCCACCCCAAGAGCAGGGCTGGTGCAGCATGTGGTGCCGGGGATCGAACCTGGGTCCCTGAAGCTGCCCAAGCTTTCCCAAGCAGGCGCTTTAGACCACTGAGCCATCCCGCTGGGCCCTCATTTCTATTTTTATTGTTTAACAATGTCTACAAAGGGGGCTGGGGAGACAGCTCTGCGGCACAAGTGCCTGCCTGGCAAGTGTAAGGTTGTGAGTTTGAACCCTGGTCCCACAAAAAAAAAAACAAAAAACAAAAAACAAAAACGGGGACTTTTGGGGCCCGGTAGGATGGCTCAGTGGTCTAAAGCACCTGCTTAGGAAAGCTTAGGCGGCTTCAGGGACCACGGTTCAATCCCGGGCACCACATGCTGTGCCAGCCCTGCCCTCAGGGCAGGCTCAGCTTGCCATAAAAATAAACAAGCAAACAAACAAAAGTTCTGAAACAAGAAAAAAAAAATGTCTACAAAGGGCTGGGGAGATAGCTCAGTAGAATAACCTCCTGCCTGGAGGGCACAGGGTCCTGAGTTCAGTCCTCAGTACCACCAAAAAAGAAAAAGTCTATAAAAAGGGTCTACAGGGTCTCACTGCACAGTTCGGACTCTAGTGGTCCTCGTGTCTACAGCCTCCCAAGTGCTAGGATTATAGGCAGAAGCCACCACACCCAGCCTCAGTCGCTGTCTCAGTGCGCTTGGGGGCAGAGCCCCCACAGCTTGCGCGGGATCGATGCTCAGTTCCTGCGTCTGTCTAAGCAGACGCTTTAATCTACCGAGCTATCTAGCTGGCCCCAGTAGCACGAGTCTTAACACCTACATCTTGGAAGCAGCCATCCATGACCACCGCCCGATGAATGCATAGAGGAAACGCACCGAGGGGCGCACGGGAGCCACTCTGCCCTAAAGGACCAACCCGAGTCCTTCACAGGAAAATGGGTCCACCTCGAGCCCACGCCGGGTGGAAGAAGCCAGACACACAGGCTTGAATATGGCACGGTTCTTTTCTTTTCTTTTTTTTTTTTTTTTTTGTCTTTTTGAGACAGGGTCTCGCTATGCAGTTGAGGCTGGTCCTGAGCTCACTTTTGTAGCCCAGGCTGGTCTCGAACTCGCACCAATCCTCCTGCCTCAGCCTCCCGAGTGCTGGGATTACAGGCATGAGCCACCACGACCGGCTATGGCACGGTTCTTTTCATACGACAAACCCAAGGTGTAAATAACCTAGAGAAAACAGAAGCTAGGCGGCAGGAAATGGAGACAGACCTTCACAGACCGGAAGGGCATCGAGCTATGGAGCGTGGCGGGAGAGGTCAGGGAGTGAGAACGGAGGCGCCTTGTGCACGCGCTCACCGCGCACCACAAACATACCTGAATCAAATTAAAAATTAGAGCCCCCCCGCAAAGGTGCATCAACAGGCAGGGGGAGCCCCATCTTGTTGGGAGGGGGGGTCAGAGAAGCATGATTTTAGGAGCTTCTGTGAGAAGCTGTGCTATTGGGCTGCGCTGGCACAAGTCTCCTAAGGCCCCTGGGGGTGACCCTCGAGGGCCAAGCACGCGGCATGAGGACACACACACACACATACGCACACCAGCCAACCGCACAAAGCTACACGAGACAGAACTTTATTGATGTAGGGCTTCCTCCCGAGGAGTGTGTGGGCCCCAGAGCAGGGCTTGTAGCACCATGATGGGGGTGGCCCAGATGTTGCGGTCCCCCCCTGGGGCAGGCTGGGCAGAGGTTGGGGGGTTAGGGAGGTGGTGCTCAGCCTCCCTCCCCCATCGCAGACACAGCCCCTTCCCCAGCTCGGAGTGGGTGTCAGTTCGTGCTGGGGGCAGAACACCAGCAGACCCTATCCCCACCCCACTCTTCACAGTAGATTCCAATCAAGGGGTGGGGGGCTGCTAGGGATTCCCTAAGGCTGGGTGCAAGGGGCCCCAGCCAATCGCTGTCCCCAGACCCATCTGGAGGGGGGCTATGTGCTGGGCACGAGGCTGAAGAGGGTCCCTGGGTATGCCAGCCCCTCTGTCGCCCAGCCAGGGGCCCTGTAGGGGGTCCCCAATAAATAACTGATATCAGCTTCTCAGCCTCGGCTCCCGGCTCCCGCTCTTAGCCTGCACTCAGCTGCGGTTCCAGGCACTGTGCGCCCCCTAGCGGCCCTGGCAGGTCTTGCAGCACATCTGGCGGAAGTAGGATCGGCTGCAGAACTGAAATTTGAGCACCAGGGGGCAGTAGGCGACCTTGTTCACATCCTTGCATTCTAGAGGAAGAGGAAAAAAGAGGGAAATCGGGTCTCAGTATTCCTCCCAGCAAGGGCGCCTAACGGTGTCCCGGACTTACAATAATATCTATGTCGTTGGGCTCTTTGAGGAGAGTGTCAGGGTCTGGCGCTCACTCCCACACAGCATTAACAGGAAAAGCGTTCGTTAGTCAAAGATCCTCTCATAACACCAGGCCAGACTACACCTTCGGAGCTACAAAGCTCACAAGTTTCTCTTTTTAGCAAACAGAGTACCTGCCTAGCAGGCTGACGCAGGAGGCTCTCAAGTTCCAGCCAGCCTAGGCTATTTAGTCACTTAGGGCTGGGCAGATAGCTCAGTAGAATAAGTGTTTGCCTGGCAAGTGCAAGGTCCTGAGTTCAATCTCCAGTACCGCAAATAAAATAAAATAAAATAAAAACAAAAACATGGTAAATGTACAAGAATTAGACACAGTGAGACTGACATCGATAATGCGCCTTAGAATTTAGCTCCTTAGACTCTAAACAAAAGAAAAAACAAAAAGAAACAAACAAAAACATTTAAAAGGGCGAAGGCCCTGGCTTCAATCCCAGCAGCCCAACTAACTAACAAAAAAAGCACTGCCCCTGGCCCATCCACCTACCTTCAGGGCTGTCCCCGGCCGGCGCGCTGTCACATTTGGCCTCGCACTGCTGCGTGGCAGGGGGTCGCAGGGCCTCGGTGCACTCGCGTGAAGGCTGCCCGGTGTGGCTGGTGCAGTGAACCGAGCGCTGCTGCTGGCCGAGGCCGCACTGCACCGAGCACTGCCGGGAACCTGGGATGAGCGGCGGCTCTGTCCCCCGTACCCACCCGGGTCCCGTGGGGTGCCCACCTACCTCGCCCCACTCGCTGGCCACCCAGCGTGCGGGAGGGCAGCGGCGCAGGTTGCAGCGCATGGTGGCCGGCGGCTTGGCCGCGGGCGGGCAGTGCGCAGCGGGCAGGGTGGCTCGGTGATCTGCGCTCTTGCAGAGGATCACGCGGTGACGGAGGCCAGGCCCGCAGCTGGGGGTGCACTGTGGGTGGAGGAGGGGTTCACGCTCAGTGAGCGTCCGGGGTGCTGCCTGTCCGGTCCCCTCTCTGCTCAGAGGGTGCGGGTGCTCACCTCGGACCAGTCCAGGGCCGCCCACTCGGGAGGGCAGGCCGGGCCGTGGCAGGCCTCCAGCACAGGCGGGCGCGGCTGCGGGCAGGCGCTGTCATCCAGCGCCTTCTCCTCGGCCTCTGACATGCGTCGTTGGCACACAACGGAGCGGCTGCGCACACCCGCGTCACAGCTGCGGCTGCAGCGGGACCAGTTTCCTACAACCCAGCTATGGGCACAGGTGAAGGGTGGCGTGAACGCCAGGGGCCTGGATCCGGGTGCCCACGGTACCAGTCGGCTCGCCCACCCCCAATCGGTATTCTTTGGAAAGCAGTGCCAGGCAGGCCACGCTTCCTGCAGGGGGCCCTTGGCTGGGGATGCTGAGGTGGATCTGACCGCGGAGAATCCTTCAGCTTTGACCTCACCTTGGGGGACCACGGTGGCCCTGACCCTACAGCACTTGGACCACTGTCACCCCAGTACTACCCTGTGTTGACCCCGCGAGCACCGCGCTTCCACCTCGCGCCTGTGCCAGGTACTTACTCGGGCGGGCAGGGCTCCGTGTTGCAGGCGCGCTGCCTCTTGGGCAGTTTGCTGAGGGCGCTGCAGTAGTGGGGGGCCACAGCCGAGCTGTCCAGCTGGTTGCGGCACTCCACCACCTGCACCTGGCTGCCTGGGGGAGGGGAGAGGCCCGCTCAGCCCTGCTCCGCTGCCGGGGGAGCCTCAGCCTGGGCGCCCTGTGCCGCCCCCTCCCCCACGGCCCCTCCTCACCGCCAGCGCACTGAGCCGAGCACTTGGTCCAGGGCGTGTAGTGCCAGGAGTACGGGGGCAGAGTGTCCCGTGTGATGGGCGCGTTGAAGCGGTAGCGGAGGGCAGGCAGCTCTGCGTGGGCCAGCACCTGGGGGTGCGGGGAGTAGCCTGAGGTGAGGTCTCACAGGGTCTTCACCCTGAGGGGGGCCTAAGTTCTCCTGCATCTCCCGGCACCCCCTCCATTACCATGACGATGAGAGACGCATTCAGGGGTCCCAGAGCTTCTAGACTCTGAGTCTGACCGGGCCCCTGCCGCAGGTGAAAGGTTGTCCCAGCCAGGGGCAGGCGGTGAGGTTGGGGGGTCCCAGGCAATCCCTCTAGCAGCAGGGACTCCTGGTCCCCCTTCAGGGCTGGGGGACAAACAGCACAGGGGCCAGTTGCTGGCACAGGACCTCCACAAGCTACAGCAATCCTCCCTCCTCTCCCCTACGCCACCTCCACTTACCCAAGTGACAGAGGGACAAGTTCAGGTCCTGGATGAAAATGTGCACAGAACCTTTGGGGATCCACACGATGTCCTCATATCCTGGACAGCAGATCCTAGATGTCACCCGCTCAGCTTGTCCCCCACATCCACTGGCCCCCTCATCTAGGGTTCGTGGTCACCTTTAACCATTCCTGTGCTCTGAGCTGACAAGGTCATCCCACTGTGACCCTGTGTGGAGTTGGTGAGCTTGTGCATCACTATACCCATTTTACAGATGACAAACCCGAGGCCTAGGAAATCCACAATGTGCCTGGGGCTTACAACTAGGAAGCTGCTGGGCTGAGGTGGAGTTTTGGTTCTGTTTTTTCGTTTTCTTTTTCTGTGGTGCCAGAGATACACCCCAGGGCCTCAGCCACGCTAAGCCTACCACTGCGCTACATCCTCCCTGGGGCTTTATTTAAACCTAAACCTTCCAGCCTCTGTAACCTCTCCGTAGTTCACCTCAGAGAGGCAGGGCCAGGCGGGAGCAGAAAAGTGGCGTGACGGGATTCCCGACCATACAGGGCAGCATGGCGGTTGGGAGCAGTCAGGGCTGGGCCTGTGAGCTGTCTACCTTTGCCTACCTGTGTCCCGCCAGACACTTGGCTTCCTGCAGCTGCACCCCCACTGCACCCCTCCACAGTCGGATTCTGCAAGCCCCACCTCCCTGCTTCTGCACCTTGTGCTGGACCTCCTAACCCCCAAAAGGTGTTGGCTGGCTCTATGGCACCTCAGCGGTTGGTGTCAGGGATCCTCAAGAAAACCCATTTTCAGTTCTCAGTGAACCAGTGTCCCTTCCCATGTTCCCCATTTTGGGACAGCCTACTACCCACCCAGAGGCCACCAGCTATCAGGCTGCTCCTTAAGTGCCCCAATGGGACCTGTCCTGGGGGCGAAACCCACATTCTGGACCATGCCTTGGAGGTCTGGGAATGGCCCTGCCGAGGGTCCCACAGCTGGGTGCTTCCAGCTTCTTTCTGTTTTTTTTTTTTTTTTTTAATTTATTTTTTGTCTTTTTGAGACAGGGTCTCACTATGCAGTTGAGCCTGGCTTTGAGCTCACTTTTGTAGCCCAGGCTGGTCTCGAACTCGCACCAATCCTCCTGCCTCAGCCTCCCGAGTGCTGGGATTACAGGCGTGCGCCACCACGCCAGGCCTTCCAGCTTCTCGATGCTTTTGTTCCCTTCTCTCCTGGACCTTGTGTCTCTCTCTCCATCTTGCTCTGGGGCATTTATTTTATTTTGTTTTGCAGGACTGGGGTTTAAACTCATGACCCCTTGCACTTGCCAGGCAGGGACTTGTGCCACAGAGCTACCTCCCTGGCCCCTTTGGGGCACTCTTTGTGCCCTCAGAACTTTTAGGGTCCCTGACACCCAAACCTTAGCTCTAATCCTAACTCTGAGACCATGGGGTCACCACAGTCTTTTGATCTTGGCTACTCTGGCCCTGGCCCCCAGCTCTGAGCCCAAGTGGGAGGAAGTAGGGGCGCTCACCGGCCCCCACCAGGGCTGGGCTGAAGACCCCTTCGATGGTCTCACAGGAGCTGCCGTCGCCGCCGCATACTCTGCATTTGTCCTCCCGCAGGTCAGAGCCCAGGACCCGGTCGCAGCCCACGTGCTACCAAGAGGGACGGAGGTGAAGATGCCCCGCCTTCTGGTGCACCGGTCCTGCCCTCCTCCCAAGGGTCCCCGCACCTTGCATTCGCCGCTGACACAAATGTCCACCGTGTCTGGGCGGCACGGTGTCCCATCCACCACTGCCGCTGCCCTCTCCGTGTAGAAGTTGAAGCCCTCGGCTAAGCAGGTGAGGGAGCAGGCCTTCACGCCCCCTGGGGGGCAGGGCCCCGTCAGTCCCAGGGACAGGCCACCCTGGGAGGTGAGGCCAGAGGGACAGAAGCCAGACCCGACTATGCCAAGAGGCTGGGCACAGGGTAAGGCACCACCGCGCCATGCTCCAGCAACCCGATGCCTGAGCCAAGCGGGACCAGGGATGATGCACCAAGCCACCTGAGCTCCCCACTCACCCCCTCGGTACGCCTTCCACGAGTAGAACTTCCCGCGGAAAGGGATGCTGTCAAATTCAGAGCACTGCATCTCCCGGAAGTCCTGCGAGCCTGGGGGGCAGTCCTAGGGGAGGGGCAGGAAGTCAGGGAGAGGCGTGGGGGGCGCAGTCTGTAATATCCAGGCAAGACCGGAAAGGTCACAAGTGCATCTGCGACAGGGCCAGGTGGCTCCTTGGAGGCGTGGGGAAACGGGGACAGCGCCGGGGTTCTCACTGCAGCCCGGGAACCTTCCTTGACACGCAGTCTAGGATGAACTACGTGTTGGACTTCTCAGCAGCGCCAGGGGCAGGTCGATGCCCGAGGCGCTGAGCGGCGCCTGCCCACCCGCCGGTTCTAAAGCTCTCTTCCAGGAGCCCGGAACTCCTAGGGTGTTCGCTAAACCCTCTCCCAAGACCGGAACCGACAGAGGGCGCCCTGTTCCGCAGCCGAGTCACACCACGAGGATGCCGCCTATGGCCTATGGTCCCGGGTCTGGTGGCAGGAGACGAGCCAAGGCTCGCGGGATGACCCAGGGCAGACGCTGGGTGTTCTGAGGACAGCCAGGCTAGGAAGGGACACCCTGGGTGGTACTTCGAGGGGAGTGTGAGGGAGGAGCAATTTGCGGAGTGGGAGGAGTCTACAGACTCGGAGAACGGGGTTGGGGGGTGGTAGGAGGAGCCAGGGTCATCAGGAGGGGAAGGCACAGGGGCCTGGAGAAGCGCGGTGGGTCCTTTAGAGACCACAGGTCCTGGGCCAGCACCCTGAAAGAGGAACCGTGCTCGGGGTTCCCAGACGAAATCGGGTCGGGGTATTCGATCCCGCGGGAGCGGATAGCACAGCCCCAGCCCGGGAACTCACTTGGGTGTTGCAGGACCGGTGTCGGCGTCTCTCCCCCAGGCAGTATTTGCCCCCAATGGTCGGCCTGCAAGGGGACGTGGAGACAGGAGCCACATGGGGAGGTCGGTCCGAGCAGGGGCAAGGTGTCCCGGGAGGGGTCTGAGCACCGACCTGGGACTGTCGCAGTGGCGGCTGGAAGAGGACACGCCGCCACCGCATGTCCGACTGCAGTCGCCCCACGGGGTCCAAGGTCCCCAGCCTCCGTCCACGCCTTCTGGCCGCGAGCCGAAGGGGACACAAACCCGCTTGTAGCACCACTGGGGGTAGAAGTGGAGAGGGGCGAGTTGGCTGGTTCGGGTGCCGGCGGGTCGGGGCCCAGTCCCCTCCCTGCAGGACGCAGCCCCGGGGGCACACAGGGGTACTGGTGGGCAGCAAGCAGCCGGAGGCCTAGTAGTCAGGTAGGGGGCGTGGCCAAAGCACCGGGGGCGGAGCCAGCGGCACAAGTCTACGAGGGTGCGGAGAACTGCAAGCAGTGGGCGTGGCCGCTCACCCCCTTGTCGATGGTGTGCGTCTGGCACAGCGTGCCCTCGGCCGCCGGGATGCTGTTGGTGATGCATCGGTTGCTCTTGCTCAGGCACCAGAGCTCGCTGCAGACCTCCTGTGGGCCCAGGTGCCGCTCAGGCTCACCCTGTCTCCCCCGGGCAGCCCGCCTGACTTGGGAGGACCCGGCCATTCTGCTCACAGGGAGCCCGGTGCTTCCTGGGTCCCAGCAAGTCCCCCCTTTGGGAGGCAGGGCCTGGGGCGGTTTTGGTGAAGAACGCCTGTGTGTGTGCCTTGAGTCACTTCAGGACTTATTTTCTCCTGTCTTTTGGGAGAATGCTAAGGTTGGGGTACACTGCTCCAAGGGGGTGGCTGACCTCTAATCTGGGTCATGTATATGTGTGTGACAGAGACAGATTGAACCCAGAACCTTCACACTGAGCGACATCCCCAGCCCTGTTCGCTTTGCCACAGGGTCTGTCACAAAGCTTGCCAAGATATTCTGAGTTTCTGACCCTATGACTCAGGCCGCCATTGCCTTGTGTACTTCTAGAAGGAACTCTGAGATCTGCCCGGGAGGGGACAGGAAGGATTCTCACTCCCCTTTTAGATTCCGTGAGAACAGCCCAGGAAAGAACAGTGTGGTTCTGAGAAATCTAGGCTGCTAGGTGACTCACGGGGAGTCTCGCCTGTGCTTTTTCTTTTCTGAGACAAGGTCTCGCTATGCAGCTCAGGCTGGCCTTGAGCTCACTTTTGTAGCCCAGGCTGGTCTCGGACTCACATGGATCCTCCTGCCTCAGCCTCCCAAGTGCTGGGATTACAGGCGTGTGCCACCACGCCCAGCATAGTTTTTCCTTTTTCAAACTGGAGAAGCTACACTGGAGAAGCTTCCAGTGCGTGCAAGCATCATGCACTGGATCTGGGTCTCTGGGCCATTCCTGTTTCTCCTCTACTAGAGAAATCCGCAAAACCTTCTGGTCTGGATCCTGCCCGTGCTGGCCCAGGCCCTGGAGCAGCGCCAGTCCATGGTAGGAGCTGGGCCAGCTCCAGGAAGTCATGCTGACCCTTTAGGCCAGGCTAATACTCCTGTGGAGGTTGTACTGAGCTCAGGCCAAGTCTTGCGTGTCAGCCTGCAGCTACCCCAGCCTCCTGGCTGGCTAGAGCCGTGCGTAATGGCACACACCTATAATCCCAGCACTTGGGAGGCTGAGGCAGGAGGATCGGTGTGAGTTTGAGACCAGCCTGGGCTACAAAAGTGAGTTCAAGGCCAGCCTGAACTGCAAAGCAAGAGCCTGTCTCAAAAAGACCCCCCCCCCAAAAAAAAAAAAAAAAGAAAAAAAAGACTGGGGCTGAATGGACTGATGGCTGCGGCTGCAGGAGGCAGGCATCCACCAGGCTCAAGACATACCCGTATACCCCTGAGCCATCCGGGCAGTCGAAGTCCGCAGACCACCCACAGGCCCTGCCTTTGGCTGTGTGGAACCAGTGTGTGGAAGCAGCGTTTAACACTGATGGGTAAAGGCTTCACCAGTTCTCTGGCTTGTAAAACCATCACAGCAGACCTGGGGCGTTCCCATGTCCGACACTCTTAAAGAGGGCTCCATGTGACCTGGGCCACTATGGGAGACTGCAGCTCTACCACCAACTGGGACTCCCTGTCTTCCCTTTTTATGCATTTGCTACAGGGTCTCACTCTGCAGCTCAGACTCCTAGTGATCCTCCTGTTTTCAGCCTCCCCAGCCCAGTGCTGGGATTACAGGCATGCACCACCACGCCCAGTCTCAGTGGCCAGCTCAGCATGTCCAAGGTGGGGCTGGCATGGCATGTGATGCCAGGGATCCAACCCTAGTCCCTGCACTTGTCTAAGCAGGCACTTAGTCTGCTGAGCTATCTCACTGCCCCCTGGGGCTGTTTCTTTATCTGCACAACCGGGCAGTCTAACAGCTGCCTTATGACAGGGTGGACGCTGAGGAGTTGCATGATCTGGGTGACAATGATCAGGCCCCCTGGTTGTCCTGGACCAGGGCCTAGGTTGAACTTTTTTTTTTTTTTTTTTTTTTTGCGAGACGGGTTCGAACTCATGACCTTGCACTTTCCAGGCAGGCACTTGTGCCACAGAGCTATCTGAACTTTTCATGTATATGAACACATTTTCACAGAGTCAGTGATGCCTGGCTGGGGAGTTGATCTCTCAGATGTAAAAGGCAGAAGGCAGGCCCCCTGACTGCTGAGAGCTCTTCCCCCACCCTCTGTAAACTTGGGAGTCAGCGAGGTCTGGGTTCCGGTCTTACTCAGCTCTGCACGTTCTTGAATGTGGCCCTAGTCTGTCTGCCTGTGACTTGGGGACAGTGGAATTGTCAGGGCTTCCATGAGGCGATAGATAATGTGCACTCAGTATCAGCCACAGTCATGCTGAGGGTGTCAGGACACAGGAGGGCCTCTGGGGTAGCCTCAGAATTGCTTAGGAATTCACCTGAGAGGCTAGGCTTATCTGTCAAGGTAGGGTGTGTGTGCAGGAGAGAGCGTGTAGACTGCATTATAGACACAGTGGCCAGGGCTGGCCCCCTCATCCTGAAGAAGGGTGAGGCCAGGGGACAGACTGGCATAGCTGGGATGCGGCTATGAAGACCAAGGCTTTGTCCTGGGGGCTTGGAGGGTCAGAGCTAGGTCTGGGGCTGCTAGGGCTGTGGCTGAGGGGGGCCAGGGCATGTATTTATGGAATCCAGAGGGGGCAGAGGAGGGGGTGACCCCAACAGAGCTCGGGGAAGGCAGTTGGTGGTTGGTGTCCTGTGAGGGGCTGGCTGGGAGTGGGATCCCCCCTCCCTAATACACAGATGTGGCTTTTAGGGGTCTGAACCTCAGGACAGAGTGGGGTGCAGTCAGGACGCCCAGAGCCTGTTCAGCCAAGGTCTGACTAGGACCAAGAGACTGTAGAAACCAGCTGGTGTGGACCAGGGGAATACAGACGGGGAGTCCCTGGAAGGTTCTGTCTAGTGCTTTGCCAGGTGGTGTAGACTGCCCACCCACAGGGAAACTTTCCAGTAAGCTGGATATGGAGTTAAAAACCACCCAGCCAGAGGTCTTGGGACTTCTGTCTTGCCGTGGCCTGCGGGTGGTCTTGTGTGCAATTGGGAACATGCTCCCCAAGCCCCGGGCCAGCAGGGCACCGCCTTCTTGACTCCAGTGTCCCTGGGCTTGCTTGGGACATCCGCATGCCCCATACACCTCTGTCCTCCAGCTCTCCACCTGGATGCCCCTCCCACTTCTTGGTGTGCCCCCCCTCACGGAGCCCCCCACTCCCTGTGGCCCCGTCCCCTCCCAGGAAGGAAAGCAGGAAGGCTCTCTCTACCCCGTATTTACACTGACGCGATTTGACTCCGTGCTGGAAGCGACACTGCTCATCCGCGTCGTAGGCCTGGCCAGGGGCCACCGTGGGGTACACAAAGTCCTGTCTCGGAGGCCGGTTGTTCAGACATAGACCCAGCCCCGAGCTTCACAGATAGAGAGAGAGAAAAAAAAATCAGCTGTCAGGCCAGGGAGCTGCCAGCCAAAAGCTGCAGGGACAGGGAGCTAATTTCCATAAGTCCCCAGAGACCCTGCCCAGCCTCACTCCAGAAAGCTGGTGATGTAGTCGCGGCTGCAGGTTGACCACACGAACGGGTTAGTTTTCATGGTGATGTGGGCAGCCATTAGCTTCGCGGGGTCTTGACCACGGGCCCCACAGGTGTTCCCCACACCATCGTGGTTCATGCCAAACCTGGGGACGAGGCACTCAGCTTGGCTGGATGCAGAGGGAAGCTCCGCCCACCTCCCCATGGCCCCGCCCCTGTCTGTGGCCCCGCCCACCCACCTCCCTGGCCCATGGCTCCGCCCCACCCGCCCTGCCTCCCTGGCCAGTGGCTGGCCTCACGTGTGCCCGATCTCGTGGGCGATGGTGAAGGCTGTGGCCAGGCCGATGTCCTCATTGATGCTGCAGCTTCGTTCCCGCTCACACATGCCACCCACGGGGGCCAGGCCTGGGAAGCAGCGTGTGTGGAGGGGGCTGGGACAAGGGTCCCTCCCAGCCTTCCGGGCCACACCCCGCAGGCAGGGCCACCCTGGGGAACTGGGGAACACTGTACCTAGGGTACCACAGGGCTTGTTCTTATAGATGCAGATGTCATAGCTGTGGGAAGAGGGGAAGGTGAGGAGGTGACAGACGCCTCCCTGGATAGCGTTACAGCTCCCACCCGAAGCCTCATCCCTGACCTGGGGACCTACAGGGCTGTGTGTGGCTGGCTAGGAGCAGGGCATGGATGCAGAGCCCCTGGGGCTGACACCCCTCTCCCACATTCCCAGGTGTCCAGCCGTCTCTCCATCGCTCGCTCCCCCACAGATGGCACTAACTTCCCGGTCTTTCCTGTGCCCTGGCGGCGAGGAGGGAGCCCCGGCTCAGGCCTGCCTGCTGCTCCTTCGCTCCACCTATCCCCTTTGCCCAGGTCCCCTGAGCTCTCACCGCGTGATGAGCACGGCCGTGTCATGGTTGGCCATGCCGTTCTCTGGAATGGCGTTCCCGTGGCCACTGTGACTCACGATGGATTTCTGCCACTTACAGAAGCTGTCGAGGGACTTGCCCGCGTGGTGCGTGACCTCCAGGGTGGGCTGAGGACAAGCGGAGTGAGCTGCATGGCGCCTGCCACCCCGAGGCGGCTGCAAGGGGGCGTCCCAGGCCTGCCCCGCACCTGATCCTCGGTGAGCAGGATGAGGCGAGTCACGAGGATGTTGACGATGTTTCCCAGACTCGAGTCCTGGAAAAGTTTGGCAACCTGACCTCCAAGAAACAAGAGAAACCGAGTCTTAAGAGGAGCCCAGAAAACAGCAGGCAAGGACACTGGCAACACTTGCTTTATTTTCTTTTTAAAGGTTATCTTTTTCTTTTTTTTTTTAAATGCATTTGGTGCTGGGCATGGTGACACATACTTGTAATCTCAGTACTTGGGAGGCTGAGGCAGGAGGATCTGTGGGAGTTCGAGACCAGCCTGGGCTACAAAAGTGAGCTCAAGACCAGCCTGAACTGATAGTGAGACCCTGTCACAGACAAAAAATAAAAAAATAAAAAAATAAAAGGCACTTGGTTGTTACGGGGTCTTACAATGTAGCTCCGGCCCCTGGTGATCCTCCTGTTTTCAGCCTCCCCAGCACTGGGATTGCAGGTGTGTGCCACCATGCCTGGTCTCAGTGGCTGGCTCAGCATGCCCAGGGCAGGGCAGGAGCATGTGATGCTGGGGATCGAACCTCAGTCCCTGGGCTTGCCTAAACTAGGTGCTGTAGTACACTGAGCTCTCACTGGCCCAAGAGTGTTTGCTTTAATTCAACACCTACTATATTCTTTGTCTTAAGGCATACACCATCTCACAAGTAGGCAGGGTCTGTCTACACAGCCTAGACTCATAGTGAGCCTCCTGATTTCTGCCTCCATACTGTTGGGATTACAGGCGTGTGCCACCATGCTCTGACTGCTGCCCACTCAGTGGGGGTGGGGCAGGGCCGGCGTGGCATGCGGTGCCAGGGACCAAACCCTGGCCCCTCCGCTTACCTAAGCAAGTAGGCACTATTTCTTTCTTTCTCTGTCTCCCTTCCTCCCTCCCTCTCTCTTGTCTACTTGAGACAGGGTCTTGCTATGCAGCTGAGGCTGGCCTTGAGCTCATTTTGTAGCCAGGCAACAATCCTCTTGCCTCAGCCTGCAGAGTGCTGCGTAACAGCTGTGTGTCGCCACATCCAGCTGGCGTTGTTTAAGTTAAGTAGCTATTTTTTATGGTACTGGGGACTGAACCCAAGGGCTCTGCATTGAGTTACACCCCAAAGTCTTTTTATATTTTGAGCTAGGGTCTCGCTAAGACACCAAACTGCTCAGCGTGGGTTAGAACTTGTGATCGTCCTGCCTTAGCCTCCTGAGTGCTGGGATTACAGGTGGGCATCACCACACCCAGCTTCCTATTTTAATTTTTTATTTATTTATTTTTGTCTTTTTGAGACAGGGTCTCGCTATGCAATTGAGGCTGGCCTTGAGCTCACTTTTGGAGCCCAGGCTGGTCTCGAACTCGCACCAATCCTCCTGCCTCAGCCTCCCGAGTGCTGGGATTACAGGCGTGAGCCACCACGCCCGACTGATCCTATTTTACAGATGAAAAAAGAGGTATGTAGGGGCTGAGGAGATAGCTCCGTGGTACAAGTGCCTGCCTGGCAAGTGCAAGGTCGTGAGTTTGAACCCTGGTCCCGCAAAAACAAAAAACAAAACAAAAGAGGTATGTAGAGACACAGCTCTGGTGGGGCCGCAGGTCAGATTCCAAGTGGGACTGCTGGCCAGCGTGTCCCTCCCCAATTCTTCCAGGCCAGCCTCAGGCCCTGCTCTCTTCCCTGTAAGCATCCACTGGGAGGTAGAACTGTGTGCTTAGGTGACTCTGGAGTCGGTGCTGCCCAGGGAAGGCAGGAAGTAGCCCAGAGAACAGATGGGCGCAGAGGACGGGGTCTGACCCCAGAGCCTGCACTGTTGGTGTCCCGTCCCCGGCATGCTGGCTGGCTTTAGGAAATTCTGCTAGCCCAGGAAGGGCGGTGGGGCTGGCAGCGCAGTGGTGTGACACGTGATGTTAGGTCATGGCTTGGGCCACCGAGCTCTCTGCGACGTGCCAGTGTTCCGCTGTGTGCCAGCATTCCGCCTGGCTTGCCTCCCGTGAACCCTGTCCGCTACCCATTAATGTATTTTGTTTTTTCCTTTTTTCTTTTGGTGGCTAGCCCAGCTGCCCTGGGGGTGGGGTGGGCATGGCATGTGGCGCTGGGGATTGAACTATGGTGGTCCCTGGGTGCCTAAGCTTGCCAAAGCAGGTGCTTTAGACCGCTATGCTATCTTGCCAGCCCATATATATATATATATTTCTTATATTGGGGATTAAACCCAGGACTTTGGTATTGGTCTACGTCTCCAGGCACTTTTAGTTTTATTTATTTTGTTTTTGCCTTTTTGAGACAGGGTCTTGCTATGCACACCAGGCTAGCCTTGAGCTCACTTTTTATAGCCCAGGCTGGTCTCAAACTCACACCGATCCTCCTGCCTCAGCCTCCCAAGTACTGGGATTATAGGTGTGTGCCACCATGCCCGGCTATTTTATATTTTTTTATGGCTGGCTCAGCCTGCTCTGGGGGTGGGGCAGGTGCAGCATGTGGTGCCAGGGATTGAACAGCAGTCCCTGCAGTTGCCTAAGCAGGTGCTTTAGACCACTGAGCCATCTCTCTGGCCCAGGAACTTTTAGTATGTATGTATGTATGTATGTATGTATGTATGTATTTATTTATTTATTTATTGTCTTTTTGAGATAGGGTCTCACTGTGCAGTTCAGGCTGGCCTTGAGCTCACTTTTGTAGCCCAGGCTGGTCTCAAACTTGAACTGATCCTCCTGCCTCAGTCTCCCAAGTGCAGGGATAATAGGTGTGCGCTACCACACCCAGCTGGCACTTTTAATTTTATATATATATATATATATATATATATATATATATATAAATAATTTTTTTTTAAATTTATTTTCTTGTTTCAGAACTTTTGTTTATTTTTATGGCTGGCTCAGCCTGCCCTGAGGGCAGGGCTGGAGCAGCATGTGGTTCCAGGGATCGAACCTCGGTCCCTGTAGCTGCCTAAGCTTTCCTAAGCAGGCGCTTTAGACCACTGAGCCATCCTGTCAGGCCCCATGGCACTTTTAGTTTTTTTTTTTTTTT